>WNWK01055206.1:0-11339 GCA_009830355.1 Cherax destructor
AAAAACTCATTTTAATTTAAAAAGTATGAGGGGGCGTAACAAGTAACTATAAGAGAAACAAGTCCATCATGGGTGAAATGTGTTTTGAATCGTTCGGGTTTAAAAGTTGACTGGGGTTGATGAGAGTGGGGGCCCACACCATCTGAGAGGTTTTGAAAACCCATGTTTCACTCAAAACGAAATTTTTGAGCTTTGAAAAAGCTTTGGGGGATCTTCATTACACCTTCTAATTCAGCCCAATTGTTGAGATTTCAATGGATTGCTTGATTTCGTTTATCAAGTCGCTTCATAAACACAGGGGGTTGGGGGGAGAAAATTTGATCATAAGGGGGGTTTTTAGCGGGTAAAAAGATTTTTTTTTTTTTGCCCGTTGTGAATGTGACAAGGTTTCGTAAAGTTTTTTTGGGTTTAAAAAGAGTCCCCCGGATCTCGTGAATCAGGAAAAAGGTTCCCCCCCCCCAACATGGATCGTGGGGGCCACAGCTGCTATGACCTCCGGGGCCCCAAGACCCCAGAACGAATCCCCACTAACTTCCCAAAAGCGGTACCCCCGAACAACAATGTTTTTTTCTATGTTTTTGAATATTTATTATCTTGTGATTCTGTATTTCTTAAATAAAAATAATAGTGTAAAGGTAATTTTTCTCTCAAAAAAATTTAAGTTGATATATGATCATTAATGAAAGTAGTCATAAATCAAACGTGGTAAACGGTGGTAAAAAGGAACATGAAGGCCGGGGATTTGTTTATAATCAAGGTATTTTTGACTTAAAAAGATAAACATGTGGGTGTTTGAGGAAAAAAAGGTTTAAATGGACCCCAATGGAAATAAAATAAGTGACTTTTCTGATTTTTTTTGGGTTATCCTGGTTTCCCCTCTACACATGCTCAGTATAAAAATGTATGTAACTGTTTTGTGTATACCTTAGTGTTTTAATTATTTACATGAGTTGGAAAAAATTTAATTTAGTTTTAAAAAAAGGACACAAAGTGCTTAAAAAGGGGGATGCCATCAAGTGACAAAATTTTTTTCAATTTGTGTAATTTAAAAATTTTTCGATCATTATATTCATAATTTAGCCGTTAAACACATGAAAAAAAAAGGGGGGTACAATATGGGTAAAGTATATTTGGATGAGAACATATGGAAAACAATACATTGGTGGGGTTCGAACCTGCAGTCCCAATTGAATGAAATGTACAGTTTTTTCCCAAAAAAAGGAAAAAAATAAAATTTTCATAGTGTTTCGTTTTTTTTTTATCCTTTCAATTTCAATATTCCTGGTTACTTGCTTGTTTCGCCCCCGGGTGAAAAAGAAAGACTTAAGTGGAAATTATTGTGTTTTTTCACCCCTGAAGCAAGGGTTTTTGCTTTAAAGTATTAAGGCCTGCCTGTGTGGTGGACAAATTTTGTTTTCAAGTGAAAGTTTTTTTTTTTAAAAAAGTACTAAAAAGGGGCATTGTTTTTTTCGCGCATGCGAAGAATCTTCCAAAAAAAAGATGGTTAGAATATCATCCAGGGAAAGTCTAGGTTTTTTACATCAAGATAGAGTATCCCCCTTTTAACAAGGTTCTACTGCAGACATGAAGGCTTTTTGGGGTTTCTCAACATATGAAATCCAGCAGATGAAAGAAATACTATTTTCTTTATTCAAAAAAACTCAAGGAAGCAGGACATATAAATAAGATATTTAACGTTTATACAAATAAATAAAAATTTTTTTTTAGAAAAGTTTAATTTTTGAAAAGTATATTATTAATTTGGAGAAATGAAATATAAACATTAATTATGGGGGGATTGAAAGATTTACTTAAATGACAAAAATTGTCTTGAAACCAAGTGTACTCCCGGGGGGGGGAAAAGGAGGATGCACAGTGGGGCCATCACTGGTGTGAGGCTAGGAGAGTCAGACATGGTGCAATTTGTTATTTAAAAAAATCTATAAATGTTTTGTAATAAAAAAAAACTAAACAGATCTAATACAATGTGTCATTATATTGTTTTCATGATAGCAACAATACATCATTACAATTCATAGATAAAATTATTTAAAAAGTGTTTAAAGAATAAAGTAAGTGGCAACCATGTAGAGCTACCCCCTTTCCCCTCTCCCTTCATAGAAATGTTTTCCTCAATTTTTTTTTTTTTTTTCTATTTGAATAATATTTTCACCCCAATCATTATTTAATTTTTTACACTTGTTATTATAAAGAAATGTCAGCTCACAAATGATTGTTTTTGAAAAGGGAAAAAATAATTTTGACAAAAGAAGAAATATTTTCTTTGTCTTGATTAAAAAAAGTACTCAGGGAGCAGCCATTAAATGTGCGCATGGCACCTCGGCGGGATCGGGTAGCTGGGATTTTGGGGATGGGAGCTGTATGGTGACTAGAGGTCTCTTCACACAGAGGGGCCGTGTTCGATTCCCGGCGGTGGGAACATTTCGGCGTTTCCTTACACCTGTTGTTATGTTCCACCTAGCAACAAATAGGGTACATGGGTGTTAGTCGACTGGTGTGGGAAATAGAACCAGACAGTCTGTGGAAAGTATTAGTATTTTCCCGAAAGTTGTAATTGATAAACTTTCCAATATATGAATAGATATCATTGCTGTGTTGCTGTTGGCTTAACATTAGGTAGAAAGAACCAACAATTGACACGCATGCGCGGAGATGCCTGAGCGAGCTGGGCGGGAGGCGTGAGAGGGGAATGGGCGAAGTGAACGACGCGCTAGCGACCCGATTCAGGTAGCCGATGGCAGGCGAATTTGAAGTTATGTCCGCAAATCTGATTTATTACCTCCTTTCGTAATGTGGAGGAATATCCAGTGGCGCAGGGGAATTTCAAGTGGGACAATCGGTCAGGAGGATCAGTAATCGGACAATAATTGTGAAATAAAGGTGCCACCGGCAGAAGTGACGTGACCGCCCAGGCCTATTTGAACTGAGTGAAGTGACCATGCACGGCAGGATAAAGTCGTACCCTGATGTTGGGAGTTCATCTTAGAAGGAACTGTAATATATTCGATGAACGCTGTGGGAAATGGAATATGATGAAACCAGTTAATAAATAATCCAGGGTTGGTGCATCGAGCAGATCTGGCTTGGGTACGCCATGCCCCGACCGCCATATTGGATGTGATTGAAATGAACTAACATATAAGTTATCTACCTCGAAAATTCAAGTATCGAGACTGGCGAATGTGTAACAAACCAGTGGGAGCATTAAACCAGGATACACGTAATAGCAAGTTAGCCGTATAAACAGTACAAACGGTCAGTTAGTGCGAGGATCTGATTCGCTACTGACCAACCACATATTAACGAACGCTCCAGTCGTGGGCGTATGAGAGTGTACAATTAATCTTCTTGACTCTGACAGAGACCGATTGTACCATCTTTTGATCGAATCAGATGGAAGGACGTCAACAACGGAACGCTCCCTCATCTAAGCTAATTAGTCTGCTGGTGTTTACTTTATTGTTGTGTATTGTTACGCCACGGTAGATGTGTACTTTAACTAGGTCAACGATCTACGATACACCACTATGATGCTGTTTAGGTGAGTGTAGGTCATGATGTGGTTGGCTATCTGTACTCTATCTCTTCTCCTGAGGTGATCTTGACAACTACCGCCTGGTCCACTTAAATTTAACCCCATATAATTATAATACATGATCTTCTCAGATTTATTTATACTGGTCCAAGGTGCTGTGGATAAGCAGGGAATATTGAGGTACCCCTCAGTGCGGCCAGAGACGGGTTAAAGTTCTCCACATACCTTAAGGGAATGACTGCGGTAAAATTATGAGTGCTGTCATCTCCCTGGGAGTTTGTTGTACTGGTGGTGTCCAGATAGACTTCTCTCTCACAATTCCCACAGCGCCCGTTGGTCGTCCTGAACCGGATGTGATTGGTGAATTAATCATTATTGAATTAGTAATTAATAAATAAGTGACTGATCATGTGAGGAGTGATATAGAGTACACAGTTAATTGGTGTGTGGTGTGGACGGTAATTAGTCAATTAATTGCTAGCACAGGCGTGAAACACGATTTGTGCAAGAGTAAGATGTGGGAGATCCACCTTTATAAACAATTTATTTAATTTTGTGACGTCAGTGGTTATTAATTCTACAACCATGACTGAAACTGGTGGGTTCCCATGTGCCAAGGTGGCAAAACCATGAATATTAAAGCCAAAGCGTCGTTGCAAGCTCGCAAGGGGACGCTGTAACAAAGACACAATACGTGTGTGAGCTTAGTGAACGAGCCGTCGACGGAGTCTTGATGACTTAGAAACAAATTTGCAAGGATTCACTAGAACTCAGGTACCGCGTCGTACGTGAGTTCTGGTAACTCAAGTATTTCAAGTTGTAGAACTCGTCGACAACCATATTTCACACGCATGTGTGCCACATGTCCTGCATTTGCAACGACGCTGTGACTTTAATATCCATGGTTTTGCTGCCAGCACATGGGAACTCACCGATTTCGGTATGGATTAACGAACCCTTGACGTCTGAAATTAAATAAATTGTTTAGCATTCTCTTTCCTGCTCTTGCAAATCAAATACCTGTGCTGGCACAATGTGGACTGGTGTCCACACACAGTGGTAATATTGCTCTATGCTCACTTCCTATGTTCAGTCTTTCATTGTCTTCACTAATCATCCGGTCAGGGTGAACCAACTGAGCGCTGTGAGAGCTGTGGGAAGAAATCCCCCTCCACCCAGCAACAAACAAATCCTGGATGACGAACTGTATAGGCCACCACCGCAGTCATTCCCCTTTGGGTGTGTGACCCCGCCTGAGGTACACCTTCAGTATTCTCGTTATCTCACCGGCACTGAACCAGTACTGCAAATACAGAAGATCATGTGATATAATTATATGGAGTTAAATTTAAGTGGTTTGTATAGTGGTCTCACTTCAGGAAGAGAAGAGATCAGTACAGACATAAATCATCATGACTCACCTAAACAACATCACTAGTGGTGTATCACAGATCGACCGGAAAACCATCTGATAGCATAATATATCGACAATAACAATAAAGCACCAGCAATTTACAACTTGATGGAATTATTTGTCCTCTACGTCTATTCATCGCGATGGTCTTCTTTATTCGTGGTCAAGAATTATTTCCATTACACTCTCATGCATACAGTTGAGCGTTCTCAACATGTGGTTGTCAGGTAGCAATCCTGTTTACGCCGTATGACTGCACGCCCATTACGCAGCAATCACTAATTCTCATTCACAGTCGACTAACGCAATTTCGAGTAGATAACTTTTACGGTATGTTAGTTCATTTTCAATCGCATCCAATAGTAACGGTCAGATATATTCAATTCGCTCATTCTCAGCCCGGAGTGGCCCCCGGCTCATTCCTCCTGTTCCATTTCCCACGGTTCAGCAGTCTCTTTAAAACTCCCCAGCTGTGGGGAGTGCGATATCCTGCCATGCTGGCTCGCTCACTCGGACGGAGCCCTATGACCGTCGCCAGTGACACCATTCCGCAGTGTGGCTCCGTTACTGGACCTCCCTGGACCATTATTTGAAATTCCCATGAGATATTCTCCACCGCCACGAGGAGGCAATTATCAGCAGACCTGTCTCCCAGGTCGGCTCGCCATCAGTCACCTGGCGAGGTCACCTAAGCGTCTTCACTCTCTGCCCTATTCGCCTCCCTGCCCAGCCACCCAGGCTGTCTACTCTGCGTGTCCCAGCCCCTAGTTGGTTCTGCAGTGTGTGCAAATAGCTGTAACACATTAATAATATCTATTCATATTGAAGGACTATCATTCACACTTTTTCAGAAAATATAATATTTCACAAACTCAATCTCCCACACCAGTCATTTCTTATATATTTATTTAGCTACTGGGTGAGCTGTAGCAGCTATGTGAGGCTGTCCAGTGTTGCCGCCAGTCAGGCTGCAGGCCCTGTGGTGAAGCGAGACCTCTAATTCACTTGAGTTATTTAAAGTCCACCAGCCTGACTCTTGCCGAGATATTTGCATGCCTTTTGCCTCCGAGTACATTTTAATCAGACAATAAAAATGTTCTTCTTTGTGTCAAGAGTATTTTCCTTCCAAAAAACAATCTGTGAGACTGTTTCTTCTTGCATAATGGCTGAAAATTAATAAAGTCAAACTGGAGTCAAGCTATTCAACATAACAAAAAAAATTGAGAAAACATTTTCTTATGAAGAAGGAAAACCTCTTATGAGTGTTCTCACTGCCTTATTCTTTAAACATGATATTTTATCTTTTATAATTGTAATGATATGTATTGTTATCAATAACAATATAATGACACATTGTATTAGATCTGTTCTTGCTGTGTGACCAGTTTATGGTGTTTTCTTAAATAACATGGTATTTGCATGTCTGATACCTGTCACATAGAGGGATGTTGCTACTGTGCATACCTCACTCTGAGCGCTGATTTCAGATATGCAATAATTTAAGTAAATCTATATTAATGTTTGTATTCCATTTCTCCCAAATTGTGCTGCTCTTTCTTCTAAAGTAAAACTTTCTCAGAACAATAATGACTATTGGTATATAAGTAACATATCTTATATTTATATGTCTGCTCACCAGAAGTACGAATAAAAAAGAAAATCATTATTTCTCTTCAATCTGCACAATTCTCATATTGAAGTGTTCGCAGTGATATTCTGGCCATCTTCATTTACTACACATGCGCGATAAATTTCAATATCTATGAGCATTTAAACTCAAAAACAATTTGCGAAGAATATGACTGTCCACCACGCTTCGAGGCCTTGTACAAGGCTGTACCATTACTTCATGATGAAAACACACAATATTTCCGCGTTAAGATCTTGTCATTTAAATAAGTTGAAGATAAAACAACCAGATATTGAAATTGAAAGGACAAAAAAAGACAGCCTATATTTATTTTTCTCCCTTTGTGAAAATCTGACTATCATTCTGATGCTGGGTTCGAACCTGTGTGTTTCTCTATATGTTCTCATCAAACCTTATTTGTCTGTGTGTTTACGACAGAGTATGAATGTAATGATCGAAAAGTAGCCCCAAGTACAAGTGAAATATTTCTGTCATGTGTTATAGACGCATGTCCTTTAAATCTAAATTCAGAATTTTCTCCAACTCATGCTGTTATAATTAATAACATAGGTTATACACCAAGCTCATACATTATCATACATAACTTGTATGTAAGAAAACACAAGGATGGCAAAACAGTCAGACAAAGTCACTATTTGGCTTCCATTGAGGTCATTTAATACTTGCTGTTGCATCAATATATTTAAAGTGTGAGAAAATGTAGAGTATTTTAACTAAAAATGAGAGTTTTGCTAGAAAATCTCTCTAAAACGTCGAAATATGCAATACAATACATTCACAACACATTTTCTGATTTTTTTAACCCTTAAACTGTCTAAACGCCAGATATACGTTTGTGTAGCGATACTCGAACGTAGATCAACGTTTTATTTTCATTCCTTCTGTTGGGTGCGGTGAGCTGAATTAGCTAGACATGAGAATGGTCTGCGCCTCCGGTGTACTGCAGTATTAAAAAATCACAAGGACCACTTAGTACCTTGTGGGAGCACTAGTTCAGATGAGTGCCAGCTGGGCAAATAATGTGGCAAACACCATGGATTCACTGATGTCATGTCGCATTAACACTCCCCTTATAAGGAAAGTAAAAATAGGTTCGATAAATACATGAGTAGCTGTGTGGGTGGGTGTGAGTTGTACCTGACTAGCTTGTGCTACTAGGGTCTGATGCTGTGATCCTTTAGCCTTCAGAGGATGTGACCTGACTAGGTGGATCATTGGTCTAAGCTGGGGGGTGACATGGACTTGCCTGCATGGGCCAGTGAGCCTTCAGCAGTGTTCCTTCTTTTTTATGTTCTTATATATTCGGCAGGCTGGCTTTGGCTGTCTCTGTGTCTATATCTGTCTATATCTCTGTCTATATCTGTCTATATCACTGTCTATATCTGTATATCTGTCTATATCTGTCTATATCTGTCTATATCTGTCTATATGTCTATATCTCTGTCTATATAATGTCCTATATCTGTCCTCTATATCTCTCTGTATCTGTCTATATCTGTCTATCTATATATATCTGTAATATCCTCTCATGTACACATAAGTACAGTTATTATACATAGTGTAAATTACCTAGGATAGCCCAAAAATTCCAGGCAAAGTCCTATACAATGCTTGTATATATAAGACATAATACGCATGACTGGCAAGTAATACGCATTGTCATTGTCACTTCTGCATCGCGTATATTACCTGTTGGCTTACAGGCGCACTCAGACTGAGACAAGCAGACGAAGGACGCTGACAGGCCGGAAAGATACACACACAGCCAGACAGAAGAGACAGATAAGCGAAACTAGACAGACAGCAGACAGATGAACAGTAGAAACATTCATCAATGTCATTGGGCTGTTAGTGTTATCTGACACTTGTCATAGCACCATTCTTCAGGAAGTTTCATATACTCCGGGCACACACAGGCAGACAGAAAGGGCGAATCTAAGCAAGAGCTAGACAGAGACACAGACAGGTAGACGAAGATGGACAGATAGACAGATGGACAGATAGACAGATGAATAGATAGACAGATGGACGAATAGACAGATGGACAAATAGACAGATGAGCAGATAGATAGACAGATACAGTGAAAACAAAGCAGGGGTTCCCTGCGCACATTCATTCATCAATGTCATTGGGCTGTCAGTTGTTATCTGACACTTGTCATAACACCATTAGTCAAGGAGTTTCTGTTATATACTCCAAGGCACATACATAGGCAGGCAAACAAGACAGATAAGCCAGGAAGCTAGATAGATGAAACATAGATAGACAGATAGATAGACAGATAGATAGACAGATAGACAGACAGATAGACAGATAGTGGAATGAACAGATAGATAGATAGACAGATACAGACAGTGAAAACAAAGCAAAGAGGTTTCACTTGCGCACATTCATTCATCAATATGCTGTCTTACATCAGTAGTTATCTGACAATTGTCGCAACACCATTCTTCAAGGAGTTTCATATATACTCCAGGATGTCTAAAACATTGCTGGGACATAAACGTCGAAATATGTGTAAAATACGATTTTGTAAATTTTCTGAGCTTTTAATGTTTCATGTATTTTTTCAATAATATGAAATATTCTATAAAATATTGATTTTTATAGATTTTAATGGGATTTTTAAAATATAATAAATAATTAATAAATATTAAAAATGCAATAAAACGATATTTTATTGCATTTTGACCAGTTCAAGACATTTTCTGCAGTTTTCTGAGAAAAACTATTTTTTAGATAAAATATACATATGAGTAAGCTAAGAAAATCATAAAATTTTGCTTACTTTTACATAAATTTCAATTGCAGTAAATTCTATTTAAAAAGTGTGAAAATATATAAATATTTTAATAAAAAATGAGTTTGTCAGAAAAGAAGGCATCAAACTGCTCTAAAACGTCGAAATATGCCATAAAATGCGATTTTGGCACATTTTCTAGGCTTTTTAATGTTTCATGTATTTTTCAAAAGAAAATAATATGAAGTATTCTATAAAAAATATTATTTTTATAGATTTTTTTTTAATGGGATTTTTAAAAATATATGAAATAATTAATAAATATTAAAAAATACTTGATTTTATTACCTGCATTTTGACGATTTAAGGCATTTTCAAGGATTTTCTAAACTATTTTTTTAAGATTAAATATACCTGTGAGGTAAGCTTCCTAAGAAATCACGAAATTTGCCACTTTTCCCATAAATTTCAATTGCAGTAGAAATTCTATTTAAAGTGTGAAAATGTAAATTATTTTAACTAAAATGAGTTTGCTAGAAAACCTCCTCAAACCTCTCTAAACGTCGAAATATGCAATACACAATACAATTTAGCATTTTCTGAGCTTTTTAATGTTTCATGTATTTTCAATAATATATGAAATATTCTATAAAAATATTGATTTTTATAGATTTTTAATAGGATTTTTAAAAATATATTAAATAATTAATAAATATTAAAAATGCTATAAAACGATATTTTTATTGCTGCATTTTTTACGTTAAAAGACATTTTCACGGATTTCTGAAAAACTATTTTTAGATAAAATATACCTATGAGTAAGCTTCTAAAGAAAATCATAAAATTTTGCTTACTTTTCTCCATAGGATTTCAATTGCGGTAGAAATTCTATTTAAAGTGTGAAAATCTAGTAATATTTTAATAAAAAATGAGTTTGTCAGAAAAGCACATCAAACCGCTCTAAAACGTCAGGAAATATGCAATAAAATGCGATTTGCTTCATTTTCTGAACTTCATCATTCATGCATTTTTTCCGAAAATAATATGAAATATTCTATAAAAATATTGATTTTTATAGATTTAGTAGGATTTTTAAAAAACATGCAAACATTGTAATATTCAAAATACTTATAAACTTGATTTTATTGGATTTTGTTTCTGGTTTAAAAAGGAGCATTTTCAAGGATTTTCATGAAAACTATTTTGAATGAAATATTTCCTATAAGTAAGCTTCCTGAAGAAAATCATGGAAATTTTGCTTATGTTTTTCAATAGAATTTCAATTGCAGTAGAAATTCTATTTAAGATTAGTGAAAATCTAAGAAGTATTTTACTGAAAAATGAGTTTTATGGAAAACACTCGACACTCAAAAACGTCGAAATATGCAATAAAACACGATTTTAGCACATTTTCTAGACTTTTTAATGTTGCTATGTATTTTCGAAAATATTATGAAATATTCTATAAAAATATTGATTTTATAGATTTTAATGGGATTTTTTTTTTTTTAAATATGTAAATAATTTAAAATATTCAAAAATGCTATAAAACTATATTTTATTGCATTTTTGACGATTCAAGGAAGGCATTTTTGCAGATTTTCTGAAAAACTATTTTTAGATAAAATATACCTGTGGTAAGCTTCCTAAGAAAATCATGTGCAAAATTTCTTACTTTCCACATAAATTTCAATTTTTAGTGAAATTCTATTTAAGGATGTTGAAAATCCACACCACATTCTCACCAAGGTCCACCACCTCTCACCAGGTTCACACTACACTCTCCTGGGTCCACACTACACTCTCTGGGTCCACTACACTCACTGAGTCCACTACCTCTCTAGGTCAACACTACACTCTCAGGTTCACACCCTACCTCTCACCAGATCCACTACACTCTCACCAGGTTCCACTCTCACCAGGGTCCACACTACCACTCTCATCAGGTCCACACTTCCTCTCACCAGGTCCACATTA
>WNWK01055207.1:0-11339 GCA_009830355.1 Cherax destructor
GTGTGACAATAATCCAACTGACAAAGATTACATTTTGTTTGGTCTACATCTGGTGGTGGTGATTTACTGGTCTGTGAGCGGTGGTGGAAATGTACAAGCAGAGAGATATGTGGGTGATGGTGGTAGCGACACAACTACTCCGCTCTCCTTTACATTACTCACTCTTTAAAGCCATCTGGCTTATCAACCCACACTAAGCCACTGGGTAAAAGTTGTATTTTGCCGGCATTTTACTGGTAATGCAAAGTAGTGTAGACACACTGGAAGCAGATTTCACACTGGCTTCCTTGGCAGAGCTGGCCTGGATTACCTGGGCTGGCTTGCTGGCTTGGTGTTCTCGATGCAGGAAAAACACTGGTATGGCAGGAACAGTGTAGACGTGCTAGGGGTCAGGACAGCTGTAACTCTTGGCAACCCCCCCTTGCCCTGGCTGGCTTGGGGTGTAGTTTTCAAGCCTGCTTGAATGTGCTAGCTAAACCCGTGTCAACCACTTGGAGATTTGTTTGTAGCAGGCAAATCGGCACATAGGAGACACATTCTTAAGAAGTATGAGGGAGAAATCGTCGAATGCTGGCAGGACTGACAGGGGCACTTATGTAGGCAGGCAAAATCCGCCTCTAGACCATAAGTAAATAAAGGCAAATGGCTGTGTTCCAAATCGAGGAAGGAGGGAAGGAGGCAGTGAAGTGTTTCACTAGGTAGATCACTAGTCACTGCGTAAGGGACATTCACCTCACCACACACAAGCAATATGGGTGTAAGTGGCATGCGAGTCTTATAGTGCCAATCTCAAGGTCACCCATCAGGCCAGGCTTCTGTTCCTCGTACATTCCTCAGCCTACGTTGGTACTGATGCTCGCTTAGTTACTCCAAACCTACAGCACTAAACACTTCTAGCACACGTGCCTTAGAATGACAGACGAATTTTCACTCTGTGCACAAATAAATCAGCACAAACTTACTATGTTTGTAGGTGAACCTCTGGCATGTCCCACTTAAAAGGCCGTTTCTGGTAGCCAAAGAAGTGACCAGGTACTGCAATGCTCGTTAAATTGTTCTTAACTAAGTCACTAGGTAAGGATTTGCTTTTTGGCTTGATGGCTTTGATTTCTCGATGCACGAAAACACTGGTATGGCAGGAATATCCTAGCTGCAGGCTATCTTAGTTTGTCCTGGCAGAAAACGTGGAGTGCCGGCAGGAGGACTAACAGGGGCACCCAGCCACGGCAAAATCCGCCTCTAGATCATAAGTAAATAGAGGCGAATGGCTGAGTTCCAAATCGAGGAAGGAGGGGAGGAGGCAGTGAAGGAAGGCCTAAAGCCACTTCAAACCAACAGTGTGTGTTTTACTAGGTAGATCACTCGTCACAGCTCACACATAAGAGTTCCAGCAATAATGCAGCTGCGATCCAATGATATGAGTTGCATGATGAGTTATCAGTCGGGTGAAAGAAGCAGTCCTGAGATAGAAGGCCTAGGGCCTCACTCCCACACGTACACACGTCCTCTTCCCTCAAACTTTCAGCCCGAACTGTCCGCCCGGGTATTGCTAGTTTGTAGCACTAGTTTTTGTGTGTCCTTGTCTACACCTGTTTCCCCATAATTTACGTCACTAGAGCTCCTGTCCCTCTTCAGATCACCATCATTTATTTCTCCATTCGTACAGTTTCTGACTACCATTGCAACATCTGTACCAGGGGCGGTAGCACCATCTGGCCCAGATTTTTTACTTTCCCAACTGTTATAGAATGCTGTCATATTTTTTATAAAGTCCGAATTGATGTTGTCATCTTTTAATATCAATGTGATTTTATTCCACAATTCGGTCTCATTTGGGCATACCCAAAAACACTTCCCTTGTTTGATATTTCGTGTAGTAGATTCTTGAATGCCTACACAAGGGGCATGGCAGCATTTACCACAGAAGTTGCATGTAATCCATCCAGTGGAACGTTTGTTTGTTTGGTTGTATACTACACAGGGTTTCATGACTGATTTTGTTGGTTGTTTTACTGTATATTCTACTAATAGCTTCCCTGAAGTGGTGATCTGTCTATTTGTATTGTATCTATTTTATTTGCAATTGTAAGTGTTTGGTGCAATCTTACCGCTTAAAGTTTTTGTTATTGTTTGGTTGTTTGTTAAGGCCCCCTAAAACTCCGTCCACTTATTGAATCCGGTCGAGGATACCAGTTTGAATCTGGTCAATGGTTCCCTTATTTCTTGGATCAGACGAGATCCAGTGTCACTTTTTTAATGAATCCTGTACGGATTTTTTGGGGTTTCGAGAGACAGACTACATAAAGATAATTAAACAGAGTAATAATGATCAGTATGATACAAAAGTATAACTTGCGTGTTGGAGAAAATAAAAAACCCTGATGCTTCTGGCAGCTCCTACTATGATGGGCGGCCGTACCTCTGGCACCCTGTTTACTTCTGGCACCCTGGTTAACCTCACCCTGGTTTACCACCTGGTTTATATGCACTTATGGTTCACTCTACTGGGTTTAGTTTTTCTACTTCCTACACCACAACACTGCTGATTTTTACTATGGTTGACTGATGATATACGGACTTATGTTGTTGAAATCGTTCACTGACAACTCACAACTGGACACTGTTTATCGTATTTTTCGAGCTGGACAATTTACTTATTTCCTCAAGATTGCGCACCTATTCGTATTTCATAGAAAAACCTTTATAACAATGTAATCACTAGATTTTGGTCAGTTATACTAACAGTTTAAGATTATCAATACATGGACTTGCGTGGTAAGGACCCAGAGGCCGCTGGCAACTGATTTCAAACACGAAACTCGTTAGGCCTAACACTTCCACCTTAGTTTTCACTTTAACATCTATTAACTTTTCTGTATACTACGGCACCACTGAGATATTCACTATACAGATCTATCTATACCCTATTTCAGGGAGACTTTCCTTCCTCTGACAATTATTTCTTTCTGTTTTGTTATTTCACACGGCACTTAAGTTCCCCTCTGAGATTATGGCACTAAGTTCTTGCACACTAATTCCCTTGTTTTTTGGCTTAGTATAACTGTTTACTGCCTGATTTGTTCTGAGCAATGGAGGGATGTACCTTATAAGATCACTGGCACAGTTTTAAAGTTCTAGCACGCAAAGGAGACCGCGAAAAACACGAAAAAACACGGAACAAGGAACACGGCAGGGCCCTAAGATACGCCTATACCTCTGTAATCTTTTGACTACCGCCCACAGGATGGGTATTTGGTGCATAATAAAGATATTAAACTAACTAAACTTCCAGATCTTTATAAGTAAACAAAGAAGGAAAAGTGAGAAAGGGCTAGAGCGCCGACGTAGTCAGGCTCACTTGACTCGTAGGCAATGTGAAACTAGACGTCCATGATGCACACAGGGTGCAAGAAGCCTTTCTTCTAAGGAAGACTGTGTTAAGCTGAACTTCCCTGACAACACCCTGCTGCAGGGTAGGTGTGCATGGCTAATGACAGCAGTAAATGCACATCCGAAGGCGAGGATTCACTATGGAAAAAACTCGCACAACTTTGTGTTTGTGGAACAGAACAAAGAACTGATCAGTGATCTACTTAACACAACCTATGGGGATATTAAGCTGCTCCGCCCTCCATCAGACACACATCACTTTAAAAAAGGGATCAGTATCATAATCTTTGGATACCCTCTCGACATGGACCCATCCCATCTGACTCTAAGTGAACATATCATCAACCCCAAAAGACTTAAAGGAAAATCCAAAATTATTGCCAGTTGGGTAGGCCCTGTGCCCCTCCCCCGAAATATCTGGGTGCATGGTCTACGTTTCCTACCCATCGACGTGTACCTACCCCCTCAACGTAGGTGTTACAAATGCTAGCACTATGGCCATGTGGCAGTAGCCTGTGGAATACTACATTCTTGGTGTGGTAAGTGTGCTGGGAAACATTCCACTAGAGAATGCACAGTAGGCCTTGACAGCCAAACATATAAGTGTATTAACTGTAAAGAAGAAGGGGTTACAGTTTCCCATAAGTACTGCAGTCGTAACCCAAAACAACCTTCCTTGGAACTTCCTGTCAAATTGCCGGAAATGTATAAAAAAAAAGGTTTTGAAGATAAACACGTACAAACTATGCTATTTGCTCTTAAGTGTCTGTACATTGTAGGCAAAGCATAATAGTCTTACCATCTTATGAACAAGAGATTGTAATAACTCACTACAATGGATAGATTACAAATCTTTTCATGGAACATTGCTTCCATTAGGAAGCGGTTGCCAGACTTACATCATATTAGTGCAACCAAGAATATTGATGTCATCTGTTTGCAAGAATATAGACTGAAAGAAGGAGTACCTCCACCAAAGTTGTCTGGATATGCATCTTAAAACTTAAGGTCAACCAACTGTTGTGTGATGTATGTCAGAAAGAACTTGCCACATTCACTCCTTACCCTGCAGAGTCGAGTAAACATGCAGTATCATGGTGTCAGAGTATACGCAGGCGATTTTTCCATAAACATTTTTAATCTTTATGCCACAGCAAACCAGCTTCGACCTGATGCTTTACCAGATCGCATCAATAGTGAACCTACCCTCATACTTGGAGACTTTAATGCCAGACATAGGAATATTAGTGGGTCTATAACAAACACCAATGGAACTAAACTAGTGAAATTTATAAATGAGCATGATAATGTTCGTATTGTAGGCACTACTGAGCCCACTCACATATATGGAGGCATACTAGATCTGTGCCTTGGATTTAATACATCATATACGATGCATGACTGTCATAGTTGATGATCTTCTATCTGATCACTTCCCAAGACTCACAACTGTCAATCTTGATCATATCTCAAGCAACCAAGGAGCTAAATACAGAAGGAGGAAACTTATTCTCAGCCCAGAACACAGAGATAACTTTATTAACCACTTGTATCAATGGTATAAGGATTACGAGCCCACTGGCACACAAAAATTCAATGATGATCTAGTTACCATTATTGAGACTGTACTCACAGATCAAGTGGGCAGGAAAAAAAACACAAACCTTCCACTAGAAATGACAATAAAAACCGATGTAAATATTATAATGACCCACAGCTACGCAATCTAACACATGCAGCTAAGAGGATTGGTAAAGCATACCGTGAGTGTAGAACCCCAGACCTTCTCAGAACGTTCCAAGCTGCACTAACAAATGCAAGAAATAGAAAGCAAGAACTTAGACAACAGGAATGGGAACAATTCGTTAGTGGATTAAATAGCTCTACCCCTTTAAGTCTGGCATGGAAAGGTATAAATAAAATAACCAGGAAAAAGACTGGCAATGTTGCTCATCCCTTTCCACTTGAAAAAGCAAATGACCTCATAAATGACTGGTCCAAAATCTCCAGGCATGAAAACCTGCCATCTCATATTAGAGAAAACTTAGAGAGTGCTTCTGAAGAAATGTTGGAACTGATTAATTTTATGAGCCAAAATATTGATGAGATTGATTGCCTCTCACAGAGTATGAATTAGATAACGCATTAACTAAAGGTCGATCAACTGCTCCTGGGGAGGATGGTATAACTTATGATATTCTCGGAACTTTAAGGCACGTGCCTAATAATCCTTTGTTGGCACTGTATAATACCAGTTACATTGAGGGAGTTCTTCCTACTTCCTGAACCAATAGTCTCATTGTGCCTATCCCTAAGCCCCAACAGCCTGATACATTTAGACCGATCTCCTTAACTAGCTGTCTTTGTAAAAATTTTGAAAGAATGATACTTAACAGACTGTACTATAGAATCAGACACCAACTCTCCCCCTCCTTCCATGGGTTCATGAAAGGTAAGAGTGTGCAGAATTGTATCTCCACCTTTCTCACCTCTACTAGTTTTACCACATTTCTTGATCTAAAATCTGCATTTGATATCGCGAACAGAACTGTTATACTACATGAACTAGCCAAAATGAATATTGGTGGTAGCCTACTCTGCTGGATAATAGGATACCTGTCAAACAGAGTATCCTCTGTCCTCTACCAAGGCTTTAGAAGCGAGTCTAAAGAAATGTCCCTAGGTACACCACAGGGAGGAGTTCTCAGTCCCATGCTATTTAATATTCTGATTAATGCCCTCCTAAATGCTCTACCTGCCTCACCTAAACATATAGCTATAAGCTATGCTGATGACATCATGTTCCATACAACAGGGCATAAAAAGATGAGTACCGTTCTTAATGAAGTTCGAGCAATTTGTAATCGACTAGGCCTCTAAAACAAAGATATTAACAAGCAAACGACATCCCCCACCTATCTATTTGCAGGGTGAAAACATTAGCTATGTTAAAACTTACAGATATCTTGGTGTAGATGTACCCTTTACCAAATCTACTATACCACAACTAAATAAAAAATGCAAAGATATATTAATGCTCTCAAAGCTGTTGCTGGCTACAACCCCAACTATGGTGCTAATGTGAGAATCGCGAGAATGATGTACATAGCCTATATTAGGTCCTTAATTGATTATGCTGCTCCCATGTTGATATTTTTTTTTACATTTTATTAGTTTCCAATAAATATACATTTATAAGTCATAAACATGCAAAATACATGTTACAAATTGTACAACAGCAATATTCTTTGATTAAGCAGTGAATATATCAGAAAACTATACCTTAAAACCCTTACCTCTACCACCAGTGAACTCTTGTCCCCTTTCCCCTTATAAATAAATACAGAGTCCACAAAACATAAACCCAAATAATGAAATACAGTCCACCATAACATTGCCTCTAGTCCTAAGGATATACAGTGAATACTCATTGACGACTGCAAATAAAATTTACAGTGAGCACAAATAAATATACATTTTACAGTTCATAAACGTGCAATAATTACATGGTACAAATTGCACAACAGCAATTTCCTTTGATAAGCAATGTATATATCAGAAAACTATACCCATAACCATTTATCTACAATCAGTGAACTCCTGTCCCCTTCCCCCCTTATGCTTGATACAGAGTCCACAAAGAACATAAACCCAAATAATGCAATACCAAGTTCACAATAACATTAGCTCTAGTTCTAAGGCTATGCAGTGAATACTGCAAATAACAAATAACAAAACCCAAATAATGATACATAGTCCACAATAACAGTGACTAGTCCTAATACTATGCAGTGAAGACTGCAAATAAAATTTACCGTGAGCACAAAATAATATCCTACCACACAAGGTTTCCAGACTCCTTAACTCCACAGAGACTACTACCCTTGTTTCATTACCATCTATGTACAAAGTATAGTCCAAGACATCCATACCACTGTCACTACCACTCTCACCAAACCTAACCACACCATGCCCCCTGGCACCATAGGATCCAGCCAAACCCCTGCAAAACCCCTTACTCCCCCCTCCCCCTTACAAAACCCCAACCTCACATTCACTCCACCACACACACATCTACTTCCAACACACTATTAATCTAGACAGTCACCTGGTCCCCCAACTGTGATGTCATCCGTCCCCCATCCCCTAAGGGATTAACCCCACCCCTTATCTACCTATCTACTTATGCCACTCCACCACACCACACCTTCCCAATGCTCCACCAGCACCTATGTAGACCTTATCTGTCTACCAATAAACCCTGCACACTCAATTTCCTGTACCCCTCTGAAAAGATCGAATCCCACTCCCTCCTGTATATTAAACGATTCCTGCACATAGTGCGATATATACGGGCCGCCACAGCCCCCATCCTTTCCCCAACACTCATGTCCCTTAATTTCCACGACATGCACACGAAGTCCACCATACAGTACAGTAATCCCTTTTTATTCCTATGTCTAACCCCACCCATATCCAAGTAAATAGCCCATAACAAAGGATTACCCCCCACCCAAACCTCTTAACACCCCTCCCATCCACCTACGAACCCCATCCAAAGTTTCACAAAAATATACCGCATGCAGAGCCGACTCCAGCAAGCCACACTTCTGACATTTCCCATCTTTCGCTAATCCCATACGGAATAAATTCTCCCGTGACGCCACTGCCCCATGTAAAAACCAAAACATCAGCTCCCGGTCCCTCACCGGCAACCGCAGATCCCGGAACCCCTTCCATATCCCCTTCCAGTCATATACCGGATAAAGCGCCTTCCCTTCCACCGTCTCCTCCCCAGCACCAAACCTCATTATAACTGCAACACTCAACCTTTGTGGCTCACGTATAACCAACAAGCACCGTAACCACCCTGCACTGCCCCAGTTCCCCGCACCCCACCACTCACTTACTTCCCGCAGCACCCTTCCACCCCAGCCTCACCTCTCCCCCAACCCTCCCCTCCTTTCCCACAACGTTTCACATACATACACAACAATCTCCTTTCCAGCCATATTAAACCCAAACCTCCTGAAATTACCCTTTTCTTAACTATCTCCTTCCCCGAGCCAATGTCTACCATGTCCCAAATAAACTTAAATAATCTACTTCCAATTCTTTAACATCCCAACTTAATAAAGGAAAAATGTTGGCAATATACCATATCATACTATATATCATGTTATTAACGCAATGACCCCCTGCCACAACGTTAGCTTCCGCCCTCCAACTATTCAACCGCTCCGACTTTTTAACTACATTCCTCGAATTCCCCTTGCCTCATCCCTGTCCCTCATGTAAACAATACCACATATTTTCACCCTGTCCACAATTTTCCACCCATACCTGCTACCCAACCGCCCCCACCCAAACGCCTACCTCCAACAATATGGATTTAGCTCCATTAACCCTCATGCCAGTTGCACTACAGAAAGAGTTTAAGTGTATTCCTATGTTAACCAGTCCCACCTTGTGACACACTAACACTGTGGTGTCATCTACATATACCACCACATTTCTAATCCCTTATCCCTCCCCCAACCCCTTCCCATCCCCACTAATCTGTAAAATGGATCCTGTGAAGCGAGGATCTGCAACAGGGGACAACCCTGTCGCAGACCCTTTCCATCCTAACCACCCCTCCCAACCTACCATTTATTTGCACCCTCACACTTGTCCCTGCATATAACGCCCTAACCCAATCCAGCACTTCCAATCCAAACCCCTGCCTATCCATTATTCCAAACATACACTCACATTCCACACTATCATATGCTCCCTTCCAATCCAGTGCAAGTATTCTCCCTCTACCTTCTATCTATGAAATCTTTAATATGTTCATGTCCCTCCCCGCACCCCTTCCTGGTATCCCCCTGTCCTTCCTCAATCACCCCTCCCCTATCATTCTTTTTAATCTATTACCTAAAATTTTAGCATATATTTTATAATCCGTATTCATAAGGACTAAAGGTCTATAATTCTCTAAAGTTTCCCCTTCCTTCCCCTTCCCCTTCCTTCCCCTTCCTTCCCCTTCCTTCCCCTTCCTTCCTTCCTTCCTTCCTTCCTTCCTAACTAATACCATTACCCCCATACCCATGTCCCTCCCATTACATCTGTCGTTTTCATACCATTCATCATACCTACCATACAATCCTTTATAATGTCCCAATTCTCCTTATAAAATTCATTTGCCAAACCATCCATTCCTGGAGCCTTGCCCTTACTTAACCCGTCCACTGCCTCCCCACACTTCCTCTCACTGATCGTGCCCCTCAATCCTCCGATCTTCCCTACTCAACCTCTCCCTAATCCTTCCCAATAAAATGCTCCTTTCCTCCATACCCACCCCTCCACTACTCATGTGCCTTGCAAACCACTTATCAGCATACACATTCATTCCTTCCGTTGAAGTTATCCTCATAATCTTCACATAATTCCCCATGTTTTCATCCTCTTCCAGATACTCCAATGACATTCTATCCCTTCTCTGTTTACACTTCCCCAAAACATATTGGGAGGGCCTATCCCCCCACAACACATCATCCATTCCGGCTTTCATTCTACATGCCCCAAACCTCTCATTCTGCAAAGTCATCAACCTATCTTTCAATGCCTTAATTTCCTCTGTCATTCTATGTCCTCCCCGCATATAACAGTCTTTCAAGAGGCCCTCAATATAATTTTGTAAACCGTATCTCCATCTTGCTTCTTCCCTTCCCAACCTTTGATAGTAAGCTTGGATGCCAGGCTTCCCTGTACTTACCCACCAATCCACCAAAGCCCCCCTCCCTACTCCCCATCCAAAACCCACCCCACCAATCCCTAAATTCCTCCCTTTTACCATCACCCTTTAATAACTGAACATTTAATTTCCAAAACCCCTATACCATTTTGCAACTTCCATCCACACTCCACCAACACTCCCGATGATCCGTGAAACCCACATCCAGATATTGCACCCACCCTACACCATGCTACCTGTTACATAAATACTGTCTAGTCGAGCCGCATACCCTTTCTAACAAACGTAGGCTACCCGACCTCCCACCCCAATCACGTCTTTCAAACCTACCTTCCATGTTCCTTAAGGCTGCAAGAACACAACCCTCCCCGGGCTCTACATCCCTCTCTAATTACACAATTAAAATCCCTCCAACAATCGTTACATTAGGCAAATCCCGACATGCATAAATCATATAATCCCAAACAAAGTCCACTTCACCTTCCTTTGCCGCCCGCCCATTTTACAACCCCTAAAAAACATCCTAACTCCACTCCACTCCCCATCTACTCTCCAACCTACCCCCCCCCTCCTCCCATCACAAAGGTTTGAAAGGGCCCGCACCGCCACTGTACCGCCACGCCCTTTAATCTACTGGATTGTGTGGGTTGTTGTTCTGCTGCAAGCAACCCTTGTTAGCCAAAACTCCTGAAGTTCATTACCAGAAAAGAGGATCCCTGTCTGAATGGATATAGGCCGGCATCCAAAAATAAGCGAAAATGGGAAAGACAACTGATGACGTTAAGGGTAATTTGCCGGGGAACACAAAAGGGAAAACCCAGAATATTCATCTCTATTTAAGGAAATACCTATTCTGGTTTATGCTTTGTAGAGGTCCTTTTAAATCTATATTCAGTCTCTCAAAGGCGGGGGGGCTTTAGAGATGAGTTTTCTTGGCTGGTGAAAGTTTGGGCACTCTGCACATACTCTGCAATCTGATCCTTGTCGCACCTCTTCCACTGGTAGGGCATATTCTTGTTTAAAAAAATGATACAGGCGTGCTCCTGGGTGACACAAGGCCTTGTGGGTCTGAGAGTGATTAAATCTGACATGCTGCTTCCATGGGACCTAGAAATGATCAGGTGAAATGTTTTCTTCAGGCGATCAAATATCAAAGTTATAACACGATAGTTCCATCCTCCAGCGTAATATCTTTCTTTTGATTTACTTT
>WNWK01055208.1:0-11338 GCA_009830355.1 Cherax destructor
TATATATACGTGGTACCTCATTCGATGGTCCCAAAAACCCCTTTTATGTAAGTTTATTTTTTAAATGCTTTTGTAAAGTTGTATTTGGGGTTAAAAGACTAGTCTATTTTACATTTTTTCTTAGGAATAAATTGTTTGGTAATGGCACTTGAACAGCATTCTGGAATGAAAAAATATCGGTGGTACCACTGTATATTATCTTTCTTCTTTCAACACTCGGCCTTTTCCCCACCAAGGGGGGGGGAAAGGAAAAACAAAGTTTCTCCTTTTACATTTAAATATATCAGGAGAAGGGGTTCTGCCCCTTGCTCCCAGCATTTTAGTCGCCTCTTACAACACGCAGCACGGGGGGAAGAATTCTATTCCACTTCCCCATGGAGAATATATATATATATATATATATATATATATATATATATATTTATATTATATATATTTTATATTATATATATATTTATATTATATATACAGTGGTACCTCGAGTTACGATATTTTCGTTGAGAATGCTGTTCAAGTGCCATTACCAAACGAATTTATCCCCATAAGGAATAATGTAAAATAGACTAGTCCTTTTACACCCCCAAAAATATACTTCAAAAGCATTTAAAAAATAAACTTACATAAAAGGGCGTTTTGGGGACCATTAACTCGAGGTACCACTGTATATATATTATATATATATATATATATATATATATATATAATATATATATAATATATATATAATATATATATATATATATATATATATATATAATATATATATATATATATATAATATATATATAATATATATATAATATATATATAATATATATATAATATATATATAATATATATAATATATATATAATATATATATAATATATATATAATATATTATAATATATATATAATATATATATAATATATATATAATAATAATAATAATAAATAATAATAATAATAATAATAATAATAATAATAATAATAATAATAAATAAAAAAAAAAAAACAAAAAAACACACACACACACACACACACACATACAGTAACCCCGGTGTTCGATGGGGTTGTAAAGAAGTGAATGCACAGGTGTTGGCAAGAGGTGTGGGGTTAAAAGATAAAGAATCTAACACAAATGGGAGTTGTCACACCTGCTTTTCTTGATGACACTGTGCTTTTGGGAGATTCTGGAGAAGTTCAGAGTTGGTAGGGTATGTAAAGAAGGAAATTGAAAGTGAATATAGGAAAGAGTAAGGTGATAAGGATAACAAAAGATTAAGTGATGAAAGATTGGATATCGGATTGGAGGGAGAGAGTATTGAGGAGGTGAATGTATTCAAATATTTAGGAGTGGACGTGTCAGCAGATGGGTCTTGAAGGATGAGGTGAATCATAGAACTGATGAGGGTAAAAGGGTAAGTGGTGCATTAGGAGTTTGGGGAGACAAAGAACTTTGTCCGTGGAAGCAAAGAGGGAATATATGAGAGTATAGTTATACCAACACGCTTATATGGGTGTGAAGCATGGGTGGTGATTGTTGTAACAAGGAGAAGGCTGGAGGCAATGGAGATGTCATGTCTGAGATCAATGTTTTGTGTGAATATAATGCAGCGGAATTCGTAGTGTGGAAATTAGGAGGAGGTGCGGAATTCCAAGACTATCATCCAGAGGGCTGAGGAGGGTTGTTGAGGTGGTTTGGACATGTAGAGAGGATGGAACAAAGTAGAATGACTTCGAGTGTATAAATCTGTAGTGGAGGGAAGGATGGGTAGGGATCGGCCTAGGAAAGGTTGGAGGGAGGGGTAAAGGAGGTTTGTGTGCAATGGGCTTGGACTTCCAGCAAGCATGCATGAGCGTATTTGATAGGAGTGAATGGAGACAAATGGTTTTTAATACTTGATGTGCTGTTGGAGTGGAAGCAAAGTAACATTTATGAAGGGATTCAGGGAAACCGGCAGGCCAGACTTGAGTCCTGGAGATGGGAAGTACAGTGCCTGCACTCTGAAGGAGGATGTTAAATGTTGGAGTTTTATAACTGTAGTGTAAGCATGCCTCTGGCAAGACAGTGATGGAGTGAATGATGATGAAAGTTTTTCTTTTTCCTGCCTCCGTGCCTTGGTGGGAAACGGCCGATGTGTTAATAAAAAAAATATAGTAGGGGTCTGGGATAGTGACAGTTTGGAGGGACTATTCTAAACTGTTGTATCTGAGTGCCTCTGCAAAGACAGTTATTATGTATGAGTGAGGTGAAAGTGTTGAATGATGATGAAAGTATTTTCTTTTTGGGCATTTACTTTCTTTTTGGGTCATCCTGCTTCGGTGGGAGATGGCGATTTATTGAAAAAAAAATAATAACAATAATAATCACTCTAAACGCATAAATGTCGTATAAAATGTTAATATAGACATTTTGCTTAATCCATCTATGATTTTTTCAAAATTATATAATAAACATGCTACGTAACATATAAATTAACATAAATATGAGATGTTTTCCATTCGGCTGACGAGTGAACAAAACCATTCGTGTCCGGACTGCTAACAACAACAACTGGTTTGTTTACAATACTCACGAACCTCCAACACTCTCAATCTCTCTCTTGTTTATTCATTTAATCTTGTTTACTCACCTCTCATTCTACATTAAGATTACAAATATTTTAAGGTAAGTAATGAGTGTACTGTCAACCCTCGGTTTTTGTGTTTAATCCGTTCCTTAGGGATCAACTAAAACTGAAATCGAGAAAACTGAAACCATTTTCCCCATAAGAAATAATGTAAATTCAATTAATCCGTTCCAGAAACCCAGAAGTTTGAAATTTTTTTTTGGGGCCTTAAAGATAGATTTACATGCACAAATGAATGAACTCAATGTGACACTTACCTTTATTGAAGACTGATGTTTCTGGATAGAAGAGAGGAGGAGGAGAGGAAGAGAGACTATTGTTTGGAAGGGAATCCTTCCATAAGGAATTTAGGTACCAAGTCCTTATCCGGGTCACTTCCCTGCATGCCTGCTACACTCCCTTCCTCCCTGCTACACTCCCTCCTTGCCTTCTACACTCCCTCTTCCTCTACCTCCTGCTCCTGTACCTCTCTTTCTGCTACACTCCTGCATACCTGCTTCACTCCTTGCATACCTGCTACACTCCCTGCATACCTGCTACACTCCCTGCATATCTGCTACACTCCCTGCATATCTGCTACACTCCCTGCATGCCTGCTACACTCCCTGCATGCCTGCTACACTCCCTGCATACCTGCTACACTCCCTGCATACCTGCTACACTCCTGCATACTGTACCTGCTACACTCCCTGCATAGCTGCTACACTCCCTGCATGCATGCTACACTCCTGCATGCCTGCTACACTCCCTGCATACCTGCTACACTCCCTGCATACCTGCTACACTTCCTGCATGCATGCTGCACTCCCTGCATCCTTGCTACACTCCCTGCATCCCTGCTACACTACCTGCATCCCTGTTACATTCCCTGCATGCCTGCTACATTCCCTGCATCCCTGCTACACTCCCTGCATCCCTGCTACACTCCCTGCATCCCTGCTACACTCCCTGCATCCCTGCTACACTCCCTGCATCCCTGCTACACTCCCTGCCGTATTTCTGAGCCTCTTTACGACAGGGCTAGCACTAGGAGCTTTCTTTGGACCCTTGGTGGCTTATTTAGCAGTTGCAGGCACTAAAAACAGTGGAAAAATGACAAAATGTATGGTATGAATGCATGGGTGGCACTCACTCGCTGGTAAACAATGGCACACTGACTCTGGATGGAGCGTTGTGCCGTCCCAGGGCACATGTACGTGTCCAAGACGAATAGTGTTTTCCGAGCGGATCATCGTTTACCGAACCATTATTTTTACGGAAAAATGTATCGTTTTCCGAATTTCTCGTAATCCAATGCCATCGTAATCTGGGGGTCCACTGTATATATAAATTTATAAATCCACTAGTGTTCATACTCCTTACTGGTATATATTAATTTATGTAGTCACTAGTAGTGTTAGTATTCTTGTCCACTATTTGATATTAATATATTTACAGGTCTCCCTCAACATTCGCGTTTTCCACTTTTGCGGGCTTCACACATTCGCGAATTCCCTGCCGCCAAATTCCCACCCACCAAATCATATTAAAGTTTCCCGCCACCCGACCGACCCTACTACCTTCCTTCCGACCCGGCAGCCAGCCCGCCCACCACTCACTGAGTGCTTTCTTCGTTCATTATTTGTTATTAGACTACAGTATAACATGTATGTAGTACTATATAGTACAATATTTTACTATGTTTTCAGGCATTTTATGATTGTTCATGGTTCAATAGGTTAAGGAAGCAGTAAGTAATGAATGTACAAAATAAAGGTTATCTATATATTACATTTATTCATTGATATCAGAAACATGATAAATACCCTAGAACTGTAATAAAAATGCTGAAATGAATAATATATGCCATATTATATGAGTGGGGTAAGAGAAGCAAGCAGGCAAGCCACCACTCAGAGATGTTTACATCAGGGTAAACATGCCTAAATCACTCTTGTTATAAGAACAAATGCAAAAATAGCATATATTATTTTTAGAATAATAATAATTTATAATAATTGATCTGGAGCACTTTAAATGTCATCAGTATTTGGTAGCTGACATTTATAGCTACATGTCAGCTACCAAATACTGATGACATTTAACCCTTAAACTGTCCACACGTAGATATACGTTCACGTGCGTAGCTGACCGAATATTTTGAGAAAAAAATAAATTGTTCTTTTTCTTTAAAATGAAGAGTGCATTTTGTTTGTCATTCCCACATGTTGTAATACTGCACACCATGAGTGCACAGACCCGTTCTGTAATCTCTAGGCAACTCAGGCTTACCGTGGCAAGGTTAAAAGCATTTGAAAAAAACGTAGATCTACGTTCGGGGCAGTACGCACGCGAACGTATATCTACGTGTGGACAGTTTAAGGGTTAACCCTTAAACTGTCCACACACAGATATACGATCACGCGCGTAGCTGACCGAATGTACATCTACATTTTATTTTACATTCATTCAAATTTAGTGCGATAGGCCTGAGTCACCTAGACATGAGAGAATGGGTTTGCGCCCTCAGTGTGAGCAGTATTAAAAAAATCGGGGACCACTTAGTACCTTGTGGGAGCACCAGTTCGACTGAGTGCCAGGTAGAGCAAATAGTGTGGCAAACACCAGGGATTCAATGATGTTATGTCACATTAACACTCCCTTTATAAGAGGAAAGTAAAAATAGGTTAGATAAATACATGAGTGGGTGTGAGTTGGACCTGACAAGCTTGTGCTACTATGTCTGATGCCATGCTCCTTCCTTCAGTTTATGTGACCTGACTAGGTGGGTCATTGGTCTAAGTTGGGGGGTGACATGGACCTGCGTTGCATGGGCCAGTAGGCTTGCTGCAGTGTTCCTTCTTTCTTATGTTCTTATGTATTCGGCAGGCTGGCTGGCTTTGGCTGTCTCTCTATCTGTCTATAACTCTATCTGTCTATATCTCTATCTGTCTATATCTCTATCTGTCCATATTTTTGTCTGTCTATATCTTTGTCTGTCTATATCTTTATCTGTCTATATCTTTGTCTGTCTATATATCTATATCTATATGTCCTATATCTCTGTCTCTCTCTCACATGTACACTATAAGTACAGTTATTATACATAGTGTAAATTACCTAGGATAACCCAAAAATTCCAGGCAAAGTGCTATACAATGCTTGTAGATATAATACATAATAAGCATAGAAACCCCTGGCAAGTAATACGCACCGTCACTTCTGCATCGTGTATCATACCTGTTGGCTTACGAGACGCACTCTGAGACTGAGACAAGCAGACGGAAAGACATACACAGGCAGACAGACATAAGGAGAGCTAGACAAACTGACAGATAGATAGACAGACAGACAGATACAGACAGACAGACAGACAGATAGACAGACAGACAGACAGACAGATATTGAAAAAAGGGAGGGTTCCCTCCAGCGCTGCTGAGATTTATCAAATCTCACTGGGCTGTCAAGAGTTATCTGACACTTGTCAACACACCATTCTTCAAGGAGTTTCATATACTCCAGGCACACAGGCAGACAGAAAGACAGATAAGCAGAGCTAGACAGATAGATACAGACAGACAGATAGATAGACAGACAGATAGATAGACAGACAGATAGATAGACAGACAGATAGATAGACAGATAGACAGAGTGAAAAAGCAAGGGTTCCCTGCACACATTCATTCATCAATGTCACTGCCTTATCAGTAGTTATCTGGCAATTGTCATAACACCATTCTTCAAGGAGTTTCATATATACTCCAGGATGTCTAAAACATTGCTGGGACCTATAAATACTTCGTATATATTTATAGACAATAGTAAATGACCAAGGCAGGTGAAACTGTTCACCTGTTGGTGTGATTGTGACTATTTGAGTACTATTTCAGTACATAATATTAGTGTTAGAACAAAGATTGGCTATGAAATCACAAGAACTATTGTAAATTGTAATTATCAGAACATAAAAATTATATAAATTAAAAAAAAAAATAGAAAAAAAAAGTATATCGGCATTACTTCTGCAAGCGGCAGGACTTGATGTTGCCATCAGGTGAGCATCCAGTACCAAATTGGTGGGATTATATCTCGGTAAGTACTGGCCCAATTTTTTTTTTTTTTGCCTATCCTGTTTATAAAAATGTGCTCTTCATTTTAAAAAAAAAATGATTTTTTTTTTTTTTCAAAATATTCAGTCAGCTACGCGAGTGAACGTATATCTACGTGTGGACAGTTTAAGGGTTAAAGTGCTCCAGATCAATTATTATAAATTATTATTATTCTAAAAACAATAAATGCTATTTTTGCATTTGTTCTTGTGACAAGAGTGATTTAGGCATGTTTACCCTGATGTAAACATCTCTTATGGTGGCGGTCTGCCTGCTCTCTTACCCCACTCATATAATATGGCATATATTATTCAATTTCAGAATCTTTATTACAGTTCTAGGGTATTTATCATGTTTCTGATATCAATTTGGAATAAATGTAATAGATAACCTTTATTACTAATATTAGTGTAATTACACAACATTTTATTAGCGCTAAGGGTAACATCCACCACCCATGACGACTCACCAGACACTGCTCGCCTCTCCCTCCCTCCAATAGCTCCTCCCACTTCGTAACGATGTTAGATGGTGAATTTAATGTATTTTTCTGTAAGCTTAACTCGTTGTATGTTTATTTTACTTTTTTATTGTTTTCTGTAATATATGAGTTATGCAAATTAAAATAAAGTTATGAAGTTGGAGTTTCATTTTTTTTTTCTAATGTATACATATTTAATTCAACATTTGGCATCATTACAAAGTGGGTGGAGCTACAGCAGAGGAAGAAGAAGCAGTGTGTCAGTAACTCGTGATTCCCCATGACACTTCACAACACAATAAAATATGTATTGTATAATTATACTATTACAGGCCTCCCTCCACAGCCAGCTCATGTCAAAATAACATGTATATAGTACATTATTTTACGATGTTTATATGTGTTTTATGATTGTTCATGGTTTAATAGGTTAAGGAAGCAGTGTTGTATTATATTTCCCTACAATATATTGTATACAATATAAGTATACAAGATATGATGTAGGGCGTAATGACAGTAGTTTGTTGGACTATGTATTGGTAGATAAAAGACTGTTGAGTAGACTTCAGGATGTACATGTTTATAGAGGGGCTACAGATATATCAGATCACTTTTTAGTTATAGCTACAGGGAGTAAAAGGTAGATGGGATACAAGGAAAATAGAATCAGTAAGTAAAAGAGAGGTGAAGGTTTATAAACTAAAAGAGGAGGCAGTTAGGGTAAGATATAAACAACTATTGGAGGATAGATGGGCTAGTGAGAGTGTAGGCAATGGGGTCGAAAATGTGTAGGGTAGATTTAAAAATGTAGTGTTAGAGTGTTCAGCAGAAGTTTGTGGTTACAGGCGAGTGGGTGCGGAGGAAGAGGAGCGATTGGTGGAATGATGATGTAAAGAGAGTAGTAAGGGAGAAAAAGTTAGCATATGAGAGGTTTTACAAAGTAGAAGTGATGCAAGGAGGGAAGAGTATATGGAGAGAAAAAGAGAGGTTAAAAGAGTGGTGAAGCAATGTAAAAGAGAGCAGATGAGAGAGTGGGTGAGATGTTATCAGCAAATTTTGTTGAAAATAAGAAAAGTTTTGGAATGAGATTAATAAGTTGAGGAAGCCTAGAGAACAAATGGATTTGACAGTTAAAAATAGGAGAGGAGAGTTATTAAATGGAGAGTTAGAGGTATCGGGAAGATGGAGAGAATATTTTGAGGATTTGTTAAATGTTGATGAAGACAGGGAAGCTGTGATTTCGTGTGTAGGGCAAGGAGGAATAACATCTTGTAGGAGTGTGGAAGAGCCAGTTGTGGGTGTAGGGAAGTTCGTGAGGCAGTGGGTAGAATGAAAGGGGTAAGGCAGCTGGGATTGATGGGATAAAGATAGAAATGTTAAAAGCAGGTGGGGATATAATTTTGGAGTGGTTGGTGCTATTATTTAATAAATGTATGGAAGAGGGTAAGGTACCTAGGGGTTGGCAGAGAGCTGTATTGTTCCTTTGTATAAAGGCAAAGGGGACAAAAGAGAGTGCAAAATTATAGGGGAATAAGTCTGTTGAGTGTACCTGGTAAAGTGTATGGTAGAGTTATTATTGAAAGAATTAAGAGTAAAACAGAAAGCAGGATAGCAGATGAACAAGGGGGCTTTAGGAAAGGTAGGGGTGTGTAGACCAAGTGTTTACAGTGAAACATATAGGTGAACAGTATTTGGATAAGGGTAAAGATGTTTTTGTGGCATTTATGGATTTGGAAAAGGCGTATGATAGGGTAGATAGGGGGCAATGTGGCAGATGTTGCAGGTGTATGGAATAGGAGGAAGGTTACTGAAAGCAGTGAAGACTTTTTATGAGGATAGTGAGGCTCAGGTTAGAGTGTGTAGGAGGGAAGGGACTATTTCCCAGTAAAAGTGGGCCTTAGACAAGGATGTGTGATGTCACCGTGGTTGTTCAATATATTTATAGATGGGGTTGTAAAGAAGTGAATGCGAGGGTCTTGGCAAGAGGTGTTGGCTAAAAGATAAAGAAGCAAATACAAAGTGGGAGTTGTCACAGTTGCTTTTTGCTGATGACACTGTGCTTTGGGAGATTCTGAAGAGAAGCTGCAGAGGTTGGTGGATGAATTTGGTAGGGTGTGTAAAAGAAGAAAATTGAAAGTGAATATAGGAAAGAGTAAGGTGATGAGGATAACAAAAAGAATAGGTGACGAAAGATTGGATATCAGATTGGAGGGAGAGAGTATGGAGGAGGTGAATGTATTCAGATATTTGGGAGTGGACATGTCGGCGGATGGGTCTATGAAGGATGAGGTGAATCATAGAATTGATGAGGGGAAAAGGGTAGGAGCACTTCGGAGTCTGTGGAGACAAAGAACCTTGTCCATGGAAGTAAAGAGGGAATGTATGAGAGATAGTTATACCAACGCTCTTATATGGGTGTGAAGCATGGGTGATGAATGTTGCAACGAGGAGAAGGCTGGAGGCAGTGGAGATGTCATGTCTGAGGTCAATGTGTGGTGTGAATATAATGCAGAGAATTCGGAGTTTGGAAATTAGGAGGAGGTGCGGGATTACCAAAACGATTGTCCAGAGAGCTGAGGAGGGGTTGTTGAGGTGGTTTGGACATGTAGAGAGAATGGAACGACAGAGTGACTTCGAGAGTGTATAATCTGTAGTGGAGGGAAGGCGGGGTAGGGGTCGGCCTAGGAAAGGTTGGAGGGAGGGGGTAAAGGAAGTTTTGTGTGCGAGGGGCTTGGACTTCCAGCAAGCATGTGTGAGCGTATTTGATAGGAGTGAATGGAGGCATATGGTTTTTAATACTTGACGTGCTGTTGGAGTGTGAGCAAAGTAACATTTATGAAGGGATTCAGGAAACCGCAGGCGGACTTGAGTTCTGGAGATGGGAAGTACAGTGCCGGCACTCTGAAGGAGGGGTGTTAATGTTGCAGTTTTATAACTGTAGTGTAAAGCACCCTTCTGGCAAGACAGTGATGGAGTGAATGATGATGAAAGTTTTTCTTTTCGGGCCACCCTGCCTTGGTGGGAATCGGCCGATGTGTTAATAAAAAAAAAAAAAAAAAAATATTGGGCACCAAACATTTGCAATTTTTCAACATTCGCGAGGCTCTTGATCCCCTAACCCTCGCGAATGTTGAGGAGACCTGTACAGTCAACCCTCCGTTTCACGTATCTCCATTATCGGTGATTTCAGTTTTGGGCACTTTTTTGTGGAAATATTACCTCCGTTCGCTCATGGTACGGAACCTGTCCAGTGCCCAGCGCACATACAAAGCCTGCAAGCCCACCTCCACGCACATTCACAGGCAGTGTAGCATTGTTTATGGTTGAGTGAACATCATCCCACGAGTTCATACAAAACATTTCTTAACAATCAATTGTTTTTGGACCTTGATTATTGTGTACACTAAATAAGCTACCATGGACCCAAAGAAAGCTCAGTGCCAGTCCTTTGGTAAAGAAAGTGAGGAACACCGTAGAACTGAAGAAAGAAATAAAAGAAAAATATGATAGTGGCGACATATTGCCGAGCTCCCAGGATATACAATAAGGCCCCATCAACCATCGGTTCCATTGTGTCGAAGAGAAAAGAAATCACTGAAGCTAATGTTGCGAAAGGGGTGAATACGATAATGAAACAGAGATCACAAACATTTGAAAATATGGAGAAATTTTTTGGTGGATAAACGAAAAACAGCTAGCGGGTGATAGTGTTGTGCAGTCATATTTGTGAAAAAGCAAGGCAGTTGCATACCGATCTTGTCAAGAAAATGCCTGGAACCAGTGCTGATGTTGGTGAATTTAAGGCCAGCAAAGGTGTTAAAATTCAAGAAGAGAAGTGGCATACACAGTGTTGTAAGGCATGGTGAGGGGGCCATTTCAGAAAACATGCGGCTGAAAAATTTGTGCGTGAATTTAAAGAACATGTAGAGGCTGAAAATTTCAAACCCGAACAAGTGTTTAATTGTGACAAAAAAAGGCCTATTTTGGAAGAAAATACCAAGGAGGACCCTACGGCACGCAGGAGGAAAGGGCACTGCCAGGACACAAGCCTATAAAAGACAGGCTAATTCTTATGTTATGTGGTAATGCTAGTGGGGATTTCAAAGTGAAGCCTTTATTTTTGTATCACTTGAAAATCCAAGTGTTCAAGAAATAGT
>WNWK01055209.1:0-11338 GCA_009830355.1 Cherax destructor
GACAGCATACTCCACCTATATTCAAAACTTTAAAACTACTCACCGTAAAAATATTCATACCTATTCATATGCCTTCTACATACATAAAACTCTACATGCTAATATCAACCCTCCGCTCAAAATTCTCCTCAACAACTTTAATAGGTCCCACGACCATGAAACAAGACACAGATCACTATTTGACATACCCAGAGTCCATACTAACCAATGTAAAAATTCTATGCACATAAAGGGCCCCAGAATCTGGAATTCATTACCAGTAAATATTAAATCAACCTTGTCGGAAAATCAATTCAAGACTCTTCTCAAAAATCACCTACTCGCCCTATACTAAATACTCATACTGTAACAAACTTTCAAACCCAATGTTATTTTACTCAAGATAATCTCAGTTTTATATTGTCATCCTCCTTAACACTTGTTGCAATTTCATATCATCATATTGTCATTTTAATTAGTATAGCATCATCATTTTGTTAATTTGAAATAAAATATATAACTTGAAGAAACTCAATAAATTTCTCTAGTATTGTTATTTTATTAGTATAGCATCAACATATTGTAACTTGAAATAAAATATACAACTAGAATAAACTCAACCAATTTCTCTAGTATTGTCTTTTTAATAGTATGTATAATCATATTGTAATTTGAAATAATATATAACTAGAATAAACTCATCACTTTCTCTAGTATTAAGTACTTAGTGAATAAGTCTTTAGAATAAGCTGCCCCTAATGCCATGGCATGCCAGTGGCTCTCCTTGCATTACAGTTTTATAATTGTAACTACCAATAACTATATATACTTGTAACTTGCAATGAAATAAAAATATTATTATTATTATTATTATAGTGTAAATTACCCAGGATAACCTAAAAAAAAAGCTAGGCAAAGTGACTTATTTTTATATTCATATAGAAGAGCTAAACCCGTAGGAGTCACACACCACCTGGAGAATAAGTTATTCATGCTTTTTAAGCACTAACCCACATAGGTTATTCAGTACAAGGTGTGGTGGAGGTTCAATAGGTACATACTGTATCTAGTTTTATATACTATATATTTCTGTGGGGAAGCACTAAACCAAAAGGGGTCATACAGCACTCAGAGAATAAGACGTAAGATGATAATCCGTTCGGATTGTTAACTCTGAGGGTTAATAATCAATACAACACTGGAGACTAAGTTTATTTAGGCACAGCTACATATAAACACAATTATTATGCATAGTGTAAATTACGCACCAGGATAACCCAAAAAAGTAAAGTGAATTATTCCCACTAGGGTCCTTGAACTTGACGTAAGTTTATTCAGATACAGACACAAAAATAATTACATAAATTAGCATACATAGCAGCACATGTGTAGATTACGTAAGATAAACCTCAAAAATGGTCCAAAGTGACTTATTTCCATATTCTTACGGGAAACACTAAACCCACAGGGACCACACGGCACTAGCAGAATTATGGGTAAGATAAGACTCTGTTAAGACTGCTAACAACCTATTATTATTATTATAGTAAAAAAGAAGCGCTAAACCCACCAGGGTCTGTTAACAATCGAAAATAAACGTTTTTACTGCTAAGTTACTTAATCCTGGGCGACCCAGCAGCCACACTTGTTAAAACTTACATTAATATCTTCTCTCATCTTACCAGGAATAGTGTAACTAGCCAGACTAACTGACACCAGTAGTCTTCTCACGATAAATACAGTTTAATTGAAGGTTGAGCACTAGTGTTGCTGTCGTTAATTTCGAACCAACACTGAGGCTCCTCCAGGGACCCTTAATATAACTGTTTACAACACTAAATATAAAAACATTTTGTGATTTTTTTTCATCCTCATGTCTATAAAAGGGAAAAAAATAGAACTGTCACTTTGTCCGACTTTTCTGAGTTATTCTGGGTAATTTTCACTATAATAATAATCTTTATTTACTACAAGTACATGATACAACTTATACTTACCTTTGTAACTTGTGAGTTCATTACCTTTGTAGCTTGTAATAATATATTTATTTTACTACAAGTACATGTACATGGTATACAGGCCTAGCTGACATCAATGACATACTACTATATAGAAAGCCCCTTGTTATGCTGAGCATTTCCCGCAAATTAGGTCAGTTTTATCCCAGGATGCGACCCACACAAGTCCACTAACACCCAGGTACCCAATTTACTGATGGGGAACATAGACAACAGGTGTAAAGAAACACGCCCAATGTTTCTGCCCTGGCTGGGAATCGAACCCAGGCCCTCGCCGTGTGAAGCGAAAGCTTTAGCCACCAGACCACCATGATTAGTCACAATCATTACCTAGTGGGCTCTGGTGGTCTGCTGGCTAAAGCTCTCGCTTCACACGGCGAGGGTCTGGGTTCGATTCCCAGCCAGGCAGAAGAAACATTGGGCGTGTTTCTTACACCTGTTGTCTATGTTCCCCATCAGTAAAATGGGTACCTGGGTGTTAGTCGACTGGTGTGAGTCGCATCCTAGGACACTGACCTAATCTGCCCGAAATGCTCAGCATAACAAGGACTTTCTATATAGTAGTATGTCACTGATGTCAGCTAGGCCTGTATACCATGTACATGTACTTGTAGTAAATAAAGATATTATTATTATTATTTGTAACTAGCTTAGATATCAAAACTTTGGAGTCCAGTCCCTGGACCCATTATGTACCTCTGTAATCTTTTGACTACCGCCCACAGGATGGGTATGGGATGCATAATAAAGATATCAAACTAAAACACACATACGTGTGTGTGGGTGTATGTGTGTTTGTGTGTATGTGTGTGTGTGACCCAACAATTAATATTTGCACCAATAACTCATTACAGTTGTGACCGGGTGTAGACTAGTAAATTGCTCATTGCTTTATAATTTGTTTATGATTGCAACCATGTATAAAAGTAAGTAAGTAAATTTACTTACATGATTCATTACATTTGAAACTTGTGAGTTCATTACCTTTGTACCTTGTTCAGCTATCAAAACTTTGGACCCATTATATACCTCTATAATCTGTAAATACCTTTGTAACTTGTCATGATTGTGACCAAATCTACCTGAGTTCATTACCTTTGTAACTTGCTCAGCTTTCAAAACTTTGAGGCCCAGTCCCTGGACCCATTATGTACCTCTGTAATCTTTTGACTACCGCCCACAGGATGGGTATCGGGTTCATAATAAAGATATTAAACTAACTACAGACCACAGCTGACATCAATGACATACTACTACGTATATAGAAAGCCCCTTGTTATGCTGAGCATTTCCTGCAAATTAAGTTAATTTTGTCCCCAGGATGCGACCCACACCAGTCGTCTAACACCCAGGTACCTACTTACTGCTAGGTACTTACCTAATTGTACTCACCTAATTGTGGTTGCAGGGGTCGAGACTCAGCTCCTGGCCCCGCCTCTTCGCTGTCCGCTACTGGGTCTCTGCTCTCCCTGCTCCATGAGCTTTATCATACCTTGTCTTAAAACTATGTATGGTTCCCGCCTCCACTATATCGTTCGCTAGACTATTCCACTTCCTGACTACTCTATGGCTGAAGAAATGCTTCCTAACATTCCTTTGACTCATCTGAGTCTTCAGCTTCCAGTTGTGCTCCCTTGTTTCTGTGTTCCCCCTCTGGAACATCCTGTCACTATCTACCTTGTCTATTCCCCGCAGTATTTTGTATGTCGTTATCATGTCTCCTCTAACCCTTCTGTCCTCCAGTGTTGTTAGTCCTATTTCCCTCAAACTTTCTTCATAGGACAGACCCCTGAGCTGTGGAACAAGCCTTGTCGCAAACCTTTGCACTTTCTCTAATTTCTTGACGTGCTTGACCAGGTGTGGGTTCCAGACTGGTGCTGCATACTCTAGTATGGGCCTTACGTACACGGTGTACAGTGTCTTGAACGATTCATTGTTAAGGTAACGGAACGCTAATCTTAGGTTTGCCAGTCGCCCATATACTGCCGCAGTTATCTGGTTGATGTGTGTTTCTGGAGACGTGTTTGGTGTCATACTCACCCCAAGGTGTTTCTCCTTTGACGAGGTTTGTAGCCTTTGTCCACCTAGCGTGTACTCTGTCAGCGGTCTTCTTTGCCCTTCTCCGATTTTCATGACTTTGCATTTGGTGGGATTAAATTCGAGAAGCCAGTTGCTAGACCAGATGTCAAGCTTGTCCAGGTCTCTTTGAAGTCCTGCTTGGTCCTCCTCCGATATGATTCTCCTCATTAATTTCACATCATCTGCGAACAGAGACACTTCTGAGTCTATCCCGTCCGTCATGTCATTCACATATACCAAGAATAGCACTGGTCCCAGGACCGACCCCTGCGGTACCCCGCTCGTCACAGGCGCCCACTGTGATACCTCATCACGCACCATGACCCGTTGTTGCCTCCCTGTGAGGTATTCCCTGATCCATTCCAGTGCCCTTCCTGTTATACATGCTTGTTCTTCCAACTTCTTTACTAATCTCATATGAGGAACTGTGTCGAAGGCCTTCCTGCAGTCCAGGAAAATGCAGTCAACCCACCCTTCTCTCTCTTGCCTTACCTCTGTTACTTTATCATAGAACTCCAGGAGGTTTGTTACACATGATTTGCCTTCCCTGAATCCGTGCTGTCTGGCGTTGATTATCCTGTTCAGCTCGAGGTGCTCCACCATTCTTTTCCTGATGATTTTCTCCAAGACTTTGCACACTATACACGTAAGTGACACCGGTCTATAGTTTAGTGCCTCTTTTCTGTCTCCTTTTTTAAAGATGGGGACTACGTTGGCCTTTTTCCATACCTCAGGAAGCTGCCCAGTTTCAAGGGATGTGTTGAATATTATGGTAAGTGGCACACTCAGTACCTCAGCTCCTTCCCGAAGGACCCACGGGGAGATATTAATTAAGACATGGACAGCAGGTGTCTTAAGGAAACACGTCCTAATGTTTCCACCCGTATCGGGGATCGAACCACGGACCTCAATATGTGAGCTGAGTGTGCTACCAACCCAGCTACGGGACACCCAATGGAAATAAGTCACTTTGTCTGACATTTTTTTGGGGGGTTATCCTTGGTAATTTACACGTATATATATGTTACTATGTATGATAATTGTATTTATGTGTACCTGTACCTAAATAAATTTACACTTATTGAATAGTTGTGTTCATGGTGCCCCGTGGCCTGGTGGGTAAAGCTCTCGCTTCACACGGCGAGTGTCCGGGTTCGATTCCCAGCGAGGGTAGAAACATTTGGCGTGTTTTCTTACACTGGTTGTCTATGTTCACCCATCAGTAAAATGGGTACATGGGTGTTAATCGACTGGTGTGGAAAGCATCTTGGGATAAAACTGACCTAATTTGCGGGAAATGCTCAGCATAACTGGGAAGATAGCATAAGCATCACGGATCCCAACCTATGTCTAGAACAAATTAACTCTGTGGTACTTGAGGTTTGCTCAAGGCAAATTCCCTTAAGGAAAAGGAGGAGAAGATGCAAACTAGAAAGAGAGAGGCGCTCCCTATACAGGGGAAGGCAAAGAATAACGGAGCGGCTACAGGAGGCCAATATCTCTGAAATACGTAGGGAGACAATAGTCAGAGAAATAGCAAACATCGAATTAAAACTAAAGGAATCTTACAGGAATCAAGAGACACGGGAAGAACTAAAAGCCATAAATGAAATTGAAAGAAACCCTAAGTATTTCTTTTCCTATGCAAAATCAAAGTCGAGAACAACAACCAGTATTGGGCCCCTATTTAAACGGGATGGGTCCTACACAGATGACAGCAAGGAAATGAGCAGTTACTTAAATCCCAGTATGACTCAGTTTTTAGCGAGCCACTAACCAGACTGAAAATCGAAAACCTAAATGATTTTTTTATGAGAGTGGCACAGAACTTGACAGACCCTCCCCGGGTTATCATGGATGGTTAACCCTCCCCGGGTTATCCTGGGTGGCTAACCCTCCCCAGGTTATCCTGGGTGGCTAACCCTCCCCCAGGTTATCCTGGGTGGCTAACCCTCCCTGTGGGGAATTGTGAGACTACCTGTATGGACTTCACCGCCGCTTACAAACACATAATCTCAACGGGAGTTGACCGTCTAATATAATTTTACCGCCGTCACTCCCGCGAGGTGTGTGAGAAACTTGACCCACTCCTGGTCGCACTCAAAGGGGTCCCTTCGATATTCTCACATTAGCCCCACTCCACTCTGGACCAGTTTTTAAGGAAAATTAGCTCGCACTAATACGTACGATACAATAATGGTTGTGGACTGTATATGAGGATTTGACTGATTTAGAGTAGAAATAAGAGGAGAGAACACACAATTAAGTTAACATGACCATCACTCACTCATTAACAGCATCATGGACGTTCATTGTAGATCGCTGACCTAGCTAAAGCACATATACAATTTATAACAATCCTACCGGACTATAACAGACTGCTACAAAAAGTGAGTACTTAGCTGTAGGTGAGGGAGTTGTTAGTTTGATATCTTTATTATGCACCCGATACCCATGGTGTGGGCGGTAGTCAAAAGATTACAGAGGTACATAATGGGTCCAGGGACTGGACCCCAAAGTTTTGATAGCTGAGCAAGTTACAAAGGTAATGAACTAACAAGCTACAAAAGGGGGGACTACACAGGCATGAGGAACTTCCTACAAGACGTTCAGTGGGAGAGAGAATTGGCAGGAAAACCAGTAAAAGAAATGATGGAATATGTGACAACCAAATGCAAAGAGGCAGAGGAGAGGTTTGTCCCCAAGGGAAACAGAAGTAATGGGAAGACCAGAACGAGTCCTTGGTTCACCCAGAGGTGTAGGGAGGCAAAAAGTAAGTGTAATAGAGAATGGAAAAAGTACAGAAGACAAAGGACCCAGGAAAATAAAGAGATTAGCCGAAGAGCCAGAAACGAATATGCACAGGTAAGAAGGGAGGCTCAGCGACAATATGAAAATGATATAGCATCAAAAGTCAAGTCTGACCCGAAGCTGTTGTATAGCCACATCAGGAGGAAAACAACAGTCAAGGACCAGGTAATCAGGCTGAGAAAGGAAGGTGGGGAGTTCACAATAAACGACCAAGAGGTATGTGAGGAGCTCAACATGAGATTTAAAGAAGTATTTACACAGGAGACAGGTAGGACTCCAGGAATTCAGAATAGGGAGGTATACCAACAAGTGCTGGATGAAATACACACAACCGAGGAGGAGGTGAAGAAGCTGCTATGTGAACTCAATACCTCAAAAGAGGTGGGACCGGACAACATTTCTCCGTGGGTCCTTAGAGAGGAGCAGAGATGTTGTGTGTGCCACTAACACAAATCTTCAACACATCCATTGAAACTGGGCAACTACCTGAGGCGTGGAAGATGGCAAATGTAGTCCCAATTTTTAAGAAAGGAGACAGACACGAGGCATTAAACTACAGACCTGTGTCACTGACGTGTATAGTATGCAAAGTCATAGAGAAGATCATCAGGAGGAGAGTGGTGGAGCACCTAGAAAGACACAAGCTTATAAACGACAACCAGCACGGTTTCAGGAAGGAAAATCCTGTGTCACAAACCTACTGGAGTTTTATGATAAGGTAACAGAAGTAAGACACGAGAGAGAGGGTGGATAGACTGCATTTTTTGGACTGCAAGAAGGCGTTCGACACAGTTCCTCACAAGAGGTTAATGCAAAAGCTAAAGGATCAGGCACACGTAACAGGAAAAACACTGCAATGGATCAGAGAATATCTGACAGGAGGCAACAACGAGTCATGGTACGTGACGAGATGTCAGAGTGGGCACCTGTGACGAGTGGAGTTCCACAAGGGTCAGTCTTAGGACCTGTACTGTTTTTGGTATATGTGAATGACATAACGGAAGGGATAGACTCAGAAGTGTCCCTGTTTGCAGATGATGTGAAGTTAATGAGAAGAATAAAATCAGTCGAGGATCAGGCAGGACTACAAAGAGACCTGGACAGGCTGCAAGCCTGGTCCAGTAACTGGCTCCTTGAATTTAACCCTGCCAAATGTAAAGTCATGAATATCGGGGAAGGGCAAAGAAGACCGCAGACAGAGTATAGTCTAGGTGGCCAAAGACTGCAAGCCTCACTCAAAGAAAAAGATCTTGGGGTGAGTATAATACCGAGCACATCTCCTGAGGCACACATCAATCAGATAACTGCTGCAGCATACGGGCGGCTGGCAAACCTAAGAATAGCGTTCCAATACCTCACTAAGGAATCATTCAAGACTCTGTATACCATATACGTCAGGCCCATACTGGAGTATGCAGCACCGGTTTGGAACCCACACCTGGTCAAGCACGTCAAGAAATTAGAGAAAGTGCAAAGGTTTGCAACAAGACTAGTCCCAGAGCTAAGGGAATTGTCCTACGAAGAAAGGTTAAGGGAAATCGGCCTGACGACACTAGAGGACAGGAGGGTTAGGGGAGACATGATAACGACATATAAAATACTGCGAGGAATAGATAAGGTGGACAGAGACAAGATGTTCCAGAGAGGGGACACAGAAACAAGGGGTCATACTTGGAAGTTGAAGACTCCTATGAGTCAAAGGGATGTTAGGAAGTATTTCTTCAGTCATAGAGTTGTCAGGAAGTGGAATAGCTTAGAAAGCGACATAGTGGAGGCAGGAACCATACATAGTTTTAAGACTAGGTTTGATAAAGCTCATGGAGCAGGGAGAGAGAGGACCTAGTAGCAATCAGTGAAGAGGCGGGGCCAGGAGCTATGACTCGACCCCTGCAACCACAAATAGGTGAGTACAAATAGGTGAGTACAACAGGCCCAGCCTTCAATCGACATGTGCATAGGACATAATGGCAATTAACACAGGTGAGGGAGTCATCTGCTTTGTTGGTGTTCCCTCCCGTCGGTCTCGTGGTCTTTGCACGGTAGCGATTATACTGCCGGCAAAGACGATGGTGGTGGAGTTGTGGTCCCGATATAGAAGTATTGACATCTTGACACCTCTACAATTATCGGACAGAATCGGGATGTCAACATATGATCGTTATGAGAATGTTGCTGAGAACCACTGCACACATTCTCTCTCGTGATATTGACATCACCAAATCTTCTTTAATACACACTCCAATTTAATGTTTCACTGGTTTACTCTTATTAATGTTCGCTTTATTAAATTTCAACGTTGATGTGTCGAGATAAAAATGATAAACCGTTACCATTCCAATGTATCCAACATGGCGGCCCCGGCTGGCGTCCCTCAACCGTCGGCACACGAAGTATTTCTGTCCCCTCCAATTCCTTATAAAGATGATTCACCGGACTTTAACGTCCCACCAAGTACGAAAGTCACCCAGAATCAGGGTTGTGACCGTATCCAGTCAGATAGACAAGTCACCGGAGCCCGGTTTAGGCCTAGGCCGGCGTCACTCACCGGTGCCATGCACTATTTCACCAGTTACTGTCCTATTACCGGGCTTCCCGGACCGAATGTCCTCCATTACACGTTGAACACATTGAGAACACTCCCTATCACGAAGTGTGGTTGTTAATCACGGCTAGGCTGCCGTAAACGCCAAATCCCTGACGCCATTTAGACCTAGATACCCACGTCATGGGTAGGCCCACGAGACACTGCCCGCTCTCTGCCCAGCTTCCTTGAATACCCAGATAAAGGTTTACCCACTAAGAGCACATTAATGATATCTATTCATATTGGAAAGTTTATCGAATATAACTTTCCGAAAATACCAATATTTTCCACACTACCCGGGTTATCATGGATGGTTAACCCTCCCCCGGGTTATCATGGATGGTTAACCCTCCCCCAGGTTATCATGGATGGTTAACCCTCCCCCGGGTTATCATGGAGGGTTAACCCTCCCCCGGGTTATCATGGATGGTTAACCCTCCCCCAGGTTATCATGGATGGTTAACCCTCCCCCGGGTTATCATGGAGGGTTAACCCTCCCCCGGGTTATCATGGATAGTTAACCCTCCCCTGGGTTATCATGGATGGTTAACCCTCCCCAGGTTATCATGGATGGTTAACCCTCCCCAGGTTATCATGGATGGTTAACCCTCCCCCAGGTTATCATGGATGGTTAACCCTCCCCAGGTTATCATGGATGGTTAACCCTCCCCCAGGTTATCATGGATGGTTAACCCTCCCCAGGTTATCATGGATGGTTAACCCTCCCCAGGTTATCATGGATGGTTAACCCTCCCCAGGTTATCATGGATGGTTAACCCTCCCCCAGGTTATCATAGATGGTTAACCCTCCCCCAGGTTATCATGGATGGTTAACCCTCCCCCGGGTTATCATGGATGGTTAACCCTCCCCCGGGTTATCATGGATGGTTAACCCTCCCCCAGGTTATCATGGATGGTTAACCCTCCCCGGGTTATCATGGATGGTTAACCCTCCCCCAGGTTATCATGGATGGTTAACCCTCCCCAGGTTATCATGGATGGTTAACCCTCCCCGGGTTATCATGGATGGTTAACCCTCCCCAGGTTATCATGGATGGTTAACCCTCCCCAGGTTATCATGGATGGTTAACCCTCCCCCAGGTTATAATGGATGGTTAACCCTCCCCCGGGTTATCATGGATGGTTAACCCTCCCCCGGGTTATAATGGATGGTTAACCCTCCCCCAGGTTATCATGGATGGTTAACCCTCCCCCGGGTTATCATGGATGGTTAACCCTCCCCCGGGTTATAATGGATGGTTAACCCTCCCCCAGGTTATAATGGATGGTTAACCCTCCCCCGGGTTATCATGTATGGTTAACCCTCCCCCAGGTTATCATAGATGGTTAACCCTCCCCCGGGTTATAATGTATGGTTAACCCTCCCCCGGGTTATAATGTATGGTTAACCCTCCCCCGGGTTATAATGTATGGTTAACCCTCCCCCGGGTTATAATGTATGGTTAACCCTCCCCCAGGTTATCATGGATGATTAACCCTCCCCAGGTTATCATGGATGTTTAACCCTCCCCCAGGTTATCATGTATGGTTAACCCTCCCCCAGGTTATCATGTATGGTTAACCCTCCCCGGGTTATAATGTATGGTTAACCCTCCCCCGGGTTATAATGTATGGTTAACCCTCCCCCGGGTTATAATGTATGGTTAACCCTCCCCCGGGTTATAATGTATGGTTAACCCTCCCCCAGGTTATCATGGATGGTTAACCCTCCCCAGGTTATCATGGATGGTTAACCCTCCCCCAGGTTATCATGGATGGTTAACCCTCCCCCAGGTTATCATGGATGGTTAACCCTCCCAAAGGGTTATAATGGATGGTTAACCTCCCCGGGTTATAATGGATGGTT
>WNWK01055210.1:0-11338 GCA_009830355.1 Cherax destructor
GGCTTTGGCTATTTTCCATCAGAGTTTGTCGGGAGACAGGACAAAATACCTTGAATATTTCACTATCATCAACTTTAGCTTATTTATCTATCACAATTCATTTAATATGACATAATAAACAATATAAATAACATAGAAATCTGATATATACTCTAGAATGAATAAAATAGTATGTCATTATATATGTGGCGGCGCGGCGGCTGATAAGAGTTTGGTAGGCAGGCTCATTGTCCTCTGCCTGTTTCATATAGCCAGTGTGTTATCGAGGTGATTATTAAATTTTTGGCAAGACACTAATATATTTGCAGCATTCATGATGTACCTTTAATGGCCTGACCAAAATGCACAGCATGTTAGTGCTTCTTTGTGCTTAACAATATTTTATTACATGTAAACTACATTGTGTAAACTGCACAAAGAAATAAAGTTTGTTTGTTTGACAATTTACTATGGATGACCCTAAGTAACTTTAATTTTCTAAAGACATCAATTGGGAAATTATATTTTTCAGGGATCGCCTTGTTGATCTGGCACCCCAACAGGCCTTCGTTTGATGGGAATGGATATGCAGCTATGGACACTCGTAATGGATATCGCTCAAGCGACAGTTTGACATACAAATGGACTTCAAAACATATGCTGAGGATGGCATTCTTTTTATGATTGATGGAGGCCCTGTATGTATACACATTTCTGTAAAATATATATAATACTGTACTTATAAATCAGGTGCTTACATATGTGCACATAAGTCAAACTTGTTAAAGTATCCTGATCACTCTCTCTCTCCTCATTTCATTTTATTATATACTTTTCTTCAAATTATTGTAATTAGTCTGTATAAGTGCTTTTATTTTAAATAATATTTTCACTGCTCCCAGGATCAGTACATGACAGTGGCAATGGAAGAAGGCCATGTAATCTTTCAATATAACCTGGGTCAGGCGTAGCTACCATGAGATCTGACAACACTTACCATGATGGAGAGTGGCACCATGTGAAGTTGCCAGGCAGCAACGCAATGGAGGTTGAAGGTTGTAATGAGGCCCCAAATAAATTTCCTATGAATTAGTATTATATATGACACTGAACAAGCTTTTTTATATATCTTTGAGAGTAGGATTATTCTCAGAGTCAGTCAATAATATATAAATACACAAAAAACCCACACATAGGAGAAAGAAATTTACGACATGTTTCGGGTCTGACTTGGACCGAAACACCATCGTAAGTTTCTTTCATGTGAGGGTTATTTGTGTATTGTTCCAGTCAACTATTGTCTTTATTCTTTATTGCTAATATTCTCCATTGTAATGTTCATCCATGTAAAGGTTTATACAAATCCTGTGATTCACTGAGGTTTATTGTATTTCTGTGATTATAACACTATTTGTACAATGCCCACATAATATTGTAATCTAAGAACTGAGAATGTTGACCAAATGTTGAAACATAATATTTAATCCCTTTCTAAATGCTGAATCATTATTGCTATACTATGTATTAAGTATTGCTGATGTTTTCTGGTGTTGCAGATTGCCTCTGAGACTATCCAAGCTGAATCTCCTGATAATATAAGACAGTTTTCAAGTACACCAGAAACAATGTTCTTGGTGGCTATCCTGGGGAACATGATTACATTGATGTTACTAATGAGGACTTAATGGCTGTATTGACCATATTGTTATGTCCTCTGTTGCTGTGGACCTTTCCAAAAGTAAAGAGTCTATTGATACAGCGCCGGGATGTCCAATCAAGGTAGGCTGATTTTTTTTTAACTACTTATAAGTTCTTACTGTAATGTTAAACATTTGTTTTTACACTTTACTGAAAATTTTTTAGTGTATCTATATACTATATTTTTATTTGTATCTTTAATTCCTTGTTCACTGTAGGGACTCTTATCTTTATGAGATGGTGATATCTTTAGAGTTTTCTCATGCATTATTTAACTCTTTGAGGGTTGAGCCCCCTGCTGGTAAACTTGCTCCCAGGGTCGAAAAATTTAAAAAAAAAAAAATTCTTAGAAATGATAGAGAATTTTTTTTCCGAAGGTAATAAAACCCAAAAAGCATGAAATTTGATGGAAAACGATGGAATTTCGCCGGAAGAGGGCCAGCAATTGTTAAAAAATGACACATATCTATTAGTAATAGACATCTCCAGTGAACACTAGAAAGGATAGCCCTTGCATCCACCCTTTTGGGGTTTTTAACAAAGTCAGTATCCTGGTTCAGTTATCCAATTTTATATAGCTTAAGAGGATTGAAACTGATAGGGTACTAACCAAACAGATATTTAAAAGGTTTATTAACAAAGTGAGAAAATCTAGGGGAGCAAAGTAAATCAAATATAAAGATATTAATTGATATCAATTAGGGGGTTAATTAGGGGGGTAGCTCCTACTCTGCTCTCAAAACAATAAGTCTGTGTGAGGGCACATAAGTGGTACCCCCACTTCATATTTTTTATTCCAGAATGCTGTTCAATGCCAACAAACAATTTATCTCCATAAGAAATGATGTAAAATAGACTAACTTTAGACCCCAAAATTACACTTACAAAAGCATTTAAAAAATAAAAATAAAAAGGGTGGGTTTGGGGACCACGAATGGGGTCCCTGTATATATAAATGACTCAGAAGTACCATCAGGTACAATGTCAGTAATTACAATAATATATAAAAAAAAAGAATAAATGTGTTAGAGTGTGCTCCCGGGAACTCTAAGACTCGACTCAACCAGTGTACGACTGAACAACTTCTCAAAACTAGTGCACTAACAAACTGACAATCAGAACAGCTTGATTGTCCAGTAAAATGACCAAACGCAGAACAGCACTATAACAGGCAACAGCAACACAGGTCAGGAACAAGGAGATAGAAAATCACCCTAACGGGGGACCATCATAGATCCCCCAAAACAGTCAAAAAACCCCCTTTTCTACTGAAGCTAGGTTCAGCATAAAAACCCAAACTGTGGCGGTGAAAGATCCCTTATCGATAGGTCCAGAGCTATAGCTTGAGACCTGATTTTTATCAGAGTGTCAAAGTGACACAAACCCAGAACAACGTCGAAAATCACTGTCTAGCTATTCTCTGTGAACAGGTTACACAGAGTTCTGAAAAGAAGGATTGCCTCACCATCGAATGCATACTCTACCCAACATAGTCTAATGTCGAAAAACAAGTAAAAAAGGAGTGAGGTGTTGACTGACGAGGGTCAACAGGCCAGAGAGAGAGAGGGAAGAGGAAAAACCACCCAGCTCGGGTGTGTTCAGCGACTGACCCTCCCAGAAACAGCGCCGGCAGCATAACAGTAGTTTGCCAACTCCAAGGCAGTTACACATTCCAACACAATATAAAATTTTAAATCCACCAATAAATATAGCTAAGTCAAATAAAAGTCCAATAAAAATAAAAGCAAGATATTAACGTTTAGCTTTTTGAGAATATCAGCAATATAAAATTATAGAAAATGGAAAATATAATATAAATTGAGGCCCAATTCTGGGGCGCAAAGCAATATTTACGATTGGCGATTTCCCCCACTTTGAACCCTATTTTGGGGCCAATTCCATTGTTCCAATCAACCAAATTCATAGCTGTTTAGCTAGAACTTTTTTTATTCTATCGATTGAGTACAAGAAACTGCCCATTTACCTATTTCAACTTCCCAAAAAGTGATAAAAATTTATAATTTGGACAATTTCACACAAAATTAAAAAAAGGGCCCAAATTTTTAAATGGGTCCAGAATAAATAATGTAGACATTCTGGCACTAAAATAAAATTTTTTTGTTCATTTTTCCCGTCCCCAAACCCCCTTTTATATTACATTTGCATTTCATTTTGATATTTTATTCATACAAAAATAGAAGATTTATGTTTTATTCAGACTACTGCATAATGGTAAAAATTTGTATAAATAATGTCAGTGCATTTGTGAGTGCATATTAGACTGGCCAGTTGATGTGTATTGGACGTTTGACATTTTTTGTTTGTTTGAACACGGAAAAAATTAAAAATTTTTTGCTATTTTAGTTCAATTTCAAGCTACTTTTAGTTGGAAAACCCATTCAAAATTATCTCTATTTCTGTAATATATCTTCCATTCTATCAAATAAGACCAAGAAACCGAGAATACAACCAAAAAACCATGAAAAATACACCACAAAGTTGTTGTTTTACACCAAAAACACGGTCATAGTTTTTCTTTATGCACTGCATGCTGCAGGATTTTTTTTTAACTGTGCACACTGACCATGAGACCCATTCTCTCATATACACAAATACAATTACAAATACAGTGGACCCCGAGTTTGTAAAACTTCACTCCGGGAAGTCTGCTCAAGTCCCATTACGAATTTTTTTTGGGAAAAATTTCACGTAGGTTAGCATTTCAGCCCCCCAAAAAATACACTTCCACAAGAACTTACAAAATTATACTTACAAAATTGCACGTTTTCCGGGGTATTCGAACCGGGGGTCCACTGTTTTCAGATTGTTAATTTGAGTAAATTTGCTGTCTGCTATAATTACGTTTACCTCAATCAAACTATGATAAATTTCTTTAGTAGTATTAAGTAGTCTTAAGCCATTAAATTTAGTCTGCCCATAATGCCATGGCATGATAGTGGCTCTTTTGCACTGCAACTCATTTTGTAATTATATACAGTCACCCCCGGTTTTTGGTTTTAACGTCCAGATGGATCGGCAAACCAAAAATGGGCAAAACCCAAAAACTTTTTTCCCCCAAAAATAATGGAAATTCAATTAATCCGTTTCAAAAACCCCGGTTTTGGGAAAAAAAATTTTTGGGGGGCCTTAAAGATAGATTTCATGCACAAATGAATGAAATGAATGTGGCACTTACCCTTACTGAAGACTGAGGGTTTTGATGGAAGAAAATAGGGGGGGAGGGGGTAGAAACCCCTATTTTTGGAAGGGGAATCCTCCCATAAGGACTCAGGTAACAAGTCCTCATCTGGGGTCACCCCCTTTGTCTTTTAATTAGGACCAGCTTGTGATTCACTGCACACCTGGGGCACTAAAATCTTCCAGGAGCTCTGATTCGGCTTTTTAAAATGTCCCTAAAGGGGACATGGAATTGTCATTGTAAAAGTAGCCAGCACGGATTGCAACATCTTTGGGGGTGATTTTCCCCCCACAAATGTTGCACCCTACTCCACATTGACAAATCTCCTTAATCTCTGAAGAAGGCACCTTACATTTTTTCTTCCTCCACTGAAGAAATTTCAGATCTGTTTTGTTGTTGTTGCAGCTCAAGCTCTTGCAGCTCTTCAGTGGTTAGATCTTCATTGTGGTCCTCCAAACCTTCCCATCCTCTCCATTAAATCAAACCCATAGAAGTCCCCAATTCCACAATACTTTCCACAACTTCCATAGGCCCACAGGGGTTTGCTTCAAACCCTTCAAAATCCCTCTTGTACACAATCTGGCCACAACTTTTCCAAGAGAGTTCATCGTCCTGGAGGGCACTCCCCCGGCTTTATCTATAAGGCCTATGCAATGGGAAGATATAAGTGACCCTTCCAGAACTCTTTTTTGGGTCAATCTAGTGTCTGAGGTTACATCAAAGCACCTTTTAAAAATTGCTTTTGGGCAGTTTTTTAAAATTTGCAATGACCTGCTGGTCCATGGGCTGGAGGGAGGGGTGGGTAGAGGGAAAAACTTCACTTTTAAAATCTGAATTCCTTAGACATTTGGTCTTCCAAGTCTTGAGGATGACCAGGAGCATTGTCCTTTCCAGGAGGCATTAAGGGCAATTTATTCTCCCAAAAGATATTTCTTCACACTGGGGGCCAAACACTTGATTAAACCATTCCAGGAAAATTTCCCTAGTGACCCATGCCTTAGCATTAGACTTCCAAAACACACACAATTTACTCTTTTCAACACTGTATTTGCCAACACTCTGGGGTTTTCAGAGGATACCATAAAGGCTTCACTTTAAATCCCACTAGCGTTCCCACATAACATAGAGTTAGCCTGTCTTTCATAGGCTTTGGGCCTGACATTGCCTTTTTTCCCCCTGTGTGATGTAGGTTTCCCTTGGGATTTTCTTCCAAAAAAGGCCTGTTTCGTCACAATTAAACACTTGTTGGGGTTTAAATTCTTCTGCCTGTACATATTGTTTAAACTCGCGCACAAATTTTTTAGCCCCCTCTTTATCTGAACTGGCACCCTCACCATGCCTTAAACACTGTGTATGCCAGTTCGCTTTCTTGAAGTTTTCAACCCGCCTTTGCTGGCCTTAAATTCATCAACCCCAACACTGGTTCCAGGATTTTTTTTAAAAATCGGGATGCAACAGCCTTGCTTTTTTACATATGATGGATTGCACAACACATCACCCGCTAGCAGTTTTTTGGGTTTTTCCAACCCAAAACAATTTTCCAATTTTCCATTGTTTGATCCTGTCGTTTTGTTTTACCCCTTTCGCAACATTAGCTTCCGTGATTTCCTTTCTCTTTGCCAATGGAACTGATGGTTGATGGGTTTTTTTTGTTTTCCCGAGCTGGGAAAAAACGTACACCACTATCATATTTTCTATTATTTCTTTCTTCAGTTCATTTGGGTTTCCCCACTTTCTTTACCAAAGAACTGGCACTAGGGGCTTTTTTTTGGGGCCCCTGGTAGCTTATTTAGTAGTCACAAAATAAAAAACCAAAAAAAATGAATTGTTAAAAATGTTTTTTATAAACTCCCGGGGAGATGTTCACTCAAGGAACAATGCTAGCTGGGGGCAATTGGGGGAGGTGCGGTGGGGGCCTAGGCGAGTGCGCGGATAGTGGACAGGTCCCATACGTCGGGGAAAAAAAAATAATCGGGGAAAACTGAGCCAAATTTTCCTGAAAAAAAATCGGGAAAAAACCCAAAAAAGGGATAATGGGGGCCAAAAACCCAGGGGTGACTGTAATCCACGTAAACTTGCAAGGAAATATTTGGCCTACCAGCTTTTTCCCGCAAGATTGAAAGCGTAGAATTTTTTGGGGTAGTATTATGGGGGTCCTAGCTTCAGAGCCGTAATATTATGGGACCGACCCTGAAAAGGATAACTCTTCAACTGTTTAGAGGTTTTGTTTGAGACTTTAGGAACTAAATAAAGACATGGTATTAGTGTTCTGTGATAAGTTAAAAAATTTGTAGGAAAATAAGTGAAAAGGTGTAAACTATGATTTAAAAAATTCTTGGTTTTTAATTTTTTTTTTTTTTAAAAGTCGGCGTCTTCCACCGAGGCAGGGTGACCCAAAAAGAAAAAAAATCCCCAAAAAAAAAAATTTACATCATTCAACACTTTCACCTCACTCATACATAATCACCTTTGCAGAGGTCAGATACTGTTTTTAATAGTCCTCCAAAATTACTATCCCAGACCCCCTTTAACCCTTTTGGTCCAAGGCCATTTTTGGAATGCACCAGTGTCCAAAAATTTTCACAAAAAAAAAAATTTTTATTTTTTTTTATGAAATGGAGAGAATCTTTTCTGAAGGTAATAAAACAAAAAGTACGAAAATTTTATTGAAAATTGACGAAATTATGCCTCCCAATTTTGATGTGTCAGCGATATTTTTTTGGAATTTTGGGCTTTGACTCCCATTTTAGGCCAATTACATTATTCCACACAAAATTTTTCCTCCTTCCTAGTACCCTTTTTTCATGATTAACAAGAAAAGCCAGCTTTTTTCAACACAGTGGACCCTTTAAAACGTTCCCCTTTAAGATTAATTTGAAAATCATCCACTTTTTCAAAAATGACTTGAAAAACGTCCATTTCCTTGAAAATTGCCGGTAGTCTGAAACGTGTCTGCGTGGCCTCCCCCCCCCTGGGAACATAAACACCACATTGAGCATCAGTGTGCCATTGTTTACCAGCGAGTGACCGCCACCCACGCATTCATACCATACATTTTGTCATTATTCCATTCGTTTTAGTGCTTGCAACTGCTAAATAACCACCATGGGCCCAAAGAAAGCTCCTAGTGCCAGCTCTTTGCTAAAGAATGCGAGAAACACGATAGAATTCAAGAAAGAACACACGACAGGGTATTTCCCCCACACCAGGCATGGTATTTCCCCCACACCAGGCAATGTACTTCCCCACACCAGGCAATGTACTTCCCCACACCAGGCAGGGTACTTCCCCACACCAGGCAATGTACTTCCCCACACCAGGCAGGGTACTTCCCCACACCAGGCAATGTACTTCCACACCAGGCAGGGTACTTCCCACACCAGGCAATGTACTTCCCCACACCAGGCAGGGTACTTCCCAACACCAGGCAATGTACTTCCCCACACCAGGCAGGGTCTTTCCCACACCAGGCAATGTACTTCCCCACACCAGGCAGGATATTCCCACACAAATCAGCCAGGGTATTTCCCCACCCCACAGTCAAGCTCAAACAAATGTCTTATTTTATGTTAAATGTTTTATTTTAGGTTAATATAGACATTTTCATTACTCCATATATGATATTTTCTTCAAAATTATATAAGAAACATGTTACATATCATATAGCATATAAACATTGATACAATGTTTATATGCTATCGAGTGGTGAGTTGGGTGGAGAGTAAACATAACGTTTTCTCTGATGCAACATTAGAGAAAACTGTAAATCTGGCGTTTGGTGCAGTAACCGCCCATCATACGCGTTTGTTTACAATTCTCGGCATGAATTATTCATTACTTCCCTTTGTTTATGATGGCATCTAAAGGTAGTTGTTAGAAATGATTCAACTCAGTGAACATGGTAATAATATGGCTGTATAGTGTAATATTATGGCTGTGTAGTGTAATAATATGGCTGTGTAATGTAATAATATGGTTGTGTAGTGAAGCCCGGATGGGGGCTACATAGTGTACCCACGTTTTACAGGCTACCTACACTGAATTCCTGCAAATAAATACTACACCCTCTCTTCCTACATTAAGACTAACAAATATTTTAAAGTAATGAATGTACTGTGGCAGTAAAAGACAAAAAAGGGGAAGTAACCCTGGAAAAGGACTTGGTACTTGAAGTCTATGGAAGGAATTCCTATTCCAAAATAGTAACTCTTAAATCCTCTACCCTTCTCCTGTCTTCCACACATCAACAACTCTTCAATAAAGGTATGTGTCAAGTTATTACTGTTTTCTACTTCATGTCTCATTGTTTTCTGTGTAGATAAATGTACATTTTATGTAAAAAAAAAAAAAAATACTTTTGGATGTCTGGAACGGATTAATTTGATTTACATTATTTCTTATGGGGAAAATGGTTTTGAAAATTGGCGGCCTCTCAGGAACGGATTAATCACGATTTTCAAGGGTCCACTGTACAAAATAAAGTGATTGGAAATTGGTAATTTAGCCAATTTAACTCAAAGTTCAAAATATTCCTATTTAAAAATAGGTGCAGAATAAACAATGCAGGCATTCCTGGCAATAAACTAACATTTCCTCTGTTCATTAGTTACGTTTCAGTCTTTACAAATGAATTCCATTTTGATTTTTATTCACATAATGAATTTTTATTCAAACCAAAAATGGAAGATTTACTGTTATGCAATATTGTAATAATTGTACAAATAATATCACCACATTTGTGAACGTATATTAGACCCTACCAGCTGGCCCTATTAGACGTGTGAGGTCATTTGTTTACTCTTTAACATCGGCAAAAAATTTAACATTTCCGCTACTTTGAGCTCAGTTTCAAGCCATTTCCATTAGTAAAACCAATCAAAATCATCTCTATATCTGTAATATATCTTCCATTCTATCAAATGAGACCAAGAAATCACAAATACATCTATAAAAAGTATACGAAAAGCACTGCAAAGTCGCTGTTTTAATAAAAATTACGGTTTCAGTTTTTTTTCCCCATTATGCACTGTGTGCTGCGGGATTTGTTTAATGTTGTGCACACTTACCACATAGATGTATTTTCTCATATCTAGACCCAAATTTACCGCTCAAAGCTTATCTGAGTGAGCTGAGCTGATGACGTAAAACCCACAGTTTGGACCCTGAACTCAAAGCCGTAGAACTACGGCACGGATCCTGAAAGGGTTAAAGTGCAGGCATTGTACTTCCCATTTCCAGGACTTAAGCCCGGGCTAAATCAATAACTGGTTTCCCTGAACCCCTTCACTAAATATTACCCTGCTCACACTCCAACAGCTCGTTAGGTCCCAAAACCATTCATCTCCATTCAGTCTTATCTAACACACTCACACACGTTTGCTGGAAGTCCAAGCCCCTCGCCCGAAGTCCAACCCCCTGCCCACAAAACCTCCTTTCCCCCCTCCCTCCAACCTTTTCGAGGATGACCCCTACCCCTCCTTCCTTTCCCTACAGATTTATACGCTCCCAAGTCATTCTACTTTGATCCATTCTCTCAAATGATCAAACCACCTCAACAACCCTCTTTAGCCCTCTGACTAATATTTTTAGTAACTCCACACCTCCTCCTAATTTCCACACTCCGAATTCTCTGCATAATATTTACACCACACGTTGCCCTTAGACAGGACATCTCCACTGCCTCCAGCCTCCTCCTCGCAGCATTTACAACCCAAGCTTCACACCCGTATAAGATGTTGGTACCACTATACTTTCATACATTCCCTTCTTTGCCTCCATAGATAACGTTTTTTTCTCCACAGATACCTCTACGCACCACTCACCTTTTTCCCTTCATCAATTCATGGTTAACCTCATTTTTTTAAATCTACAAATATTTATTTACTGTTTAAAACATATTGGCTTTATTATAGTATATGAAATAACTTTCAAATTTAGATATTATTAAATATTCATTATATCATTATTGCAAGTTTCATGTGTTATTACTTAAAAACAATCTTCATAAAAGTTTATAAGCAAATCAAAGAACATTCATATCATAAATTATTTTTTTAACTCAATAGCCATCTCTTCCCAAGGCAGGGTGACCCAAAAAGGAAACATACCATCATTTCTTCACTCACTACCTTTCCAGGAGTATACTGGCATCACAATTAGAGTAACCTCCAACTGTTACATCCCTACACCTCCTACAGAACACAGGCACTGCCTTTTCCACCTCCAGGACTCAAGTCCAGCTAACTGGTTTCTCCTGAATCCCTTCATAAATGTCATTTTCCTCACACTCCAACAGCACGTTTATTAAAAACCACTTGCACAAACCTGCTGAATTATCAAGCCCCTAAAACCCATGGCCTCTTTTACCCCTTCTCTTCCCCTTTAACAATTCCTGGGATGACCCATACCCTGCCTACTTTCCACCAAAGATTTATACAGGCATCTAAACTGTTGTATCTGAGC
>WNWK01055211.1:0-11338 GCA_009830355.1 Cherax destructor
CCCACACTTATGTGGCTCAGGGCAACTCGTAAATCACTTCAAGGGTTGTTCACTACCCTGACACACTTGATAACCCCTGTAGTACCCTTGTGTAGCCCTCAAAAACACTTATATTCACGGAGCCCTACAAGATGCGACTGACTGGTACAGCGTCCCTACTGTGTGTGTGTGTGTGTGTGTGTGTGTGTGTGTTAGTTACCATTTTGTCCTAGGCACATGTCAATTAGACACTAGGCCTGTTGTATATATGTGTGTGTGTGTGTATGTAAGGAAACACTTCGAAATGTTTCTGCCCCACCGGGAATTGAACCCGGCCCCTCCGTGCGTCAAGCACGGTATGTATGTATATGTATTGTATATAAGTATGCATGTGTGGAATTTAAAAATACTTGATCTGATACAAAGTGTGAGTTGACACAATTGCTCTTTGCAGATGACTGTTCTTTTGGAAGATTCTGAAGAAATGTTGGAAAGGTTAGTGAAACATCTTCAAACTAAGGATATCAAGGTGATGCACAGGTGAATAATTTATCAACTTGTTGATATAATAGCACTGATATTAAAAAGGGAATGTACCAGAGTACAGTGGACCCCCGAGTAACGTAAAAACTTAATTCCCGAAGCCTGGTCAAGTGCCATTACCGAACGAATTTACTGACTTAAGAAATAATGTCAAGTAGGTTAGTCTATTTCAGACCCCCAAAATTACACTTACAAAAGCACTTACAATATTATACTTACATAATTGTACGATTTCCGGGGTGTTCGTAACTCGGGGGTCCACTGTATAGTAGTACCAACACTTTTGTATGGGTATGAGGCATAGGCTTTGAATGTTGTAGTGAGAAGGCAGCTCAAGGCAGAGGAGACATGCTTGAGAACAATATGTGGTACGAATCTCATGTACAGTCAACCCTTGGTTTTCGTGTTTAATCCGTTCCAGAGGGATCGACTAAAACCAAAATCGACGAAAACCAAAATCATTTTTCCCATAAGAAATAATGTAAATTCAATTAATCTGTTCCAGACACCCAGAAGTATTAAAAAAAAATTGGGGGGCCTTAAAGATAGATTTACATGCACAAAAGAATGAACATTCAACATGATACTTACCTTTATTGAAGACTGATGTTACTGGATAGAAGACAGGGAGAAGGGGAGAGGGAAGAGAGGCTATTGTTTAGAAGGGGAATACCCTTCCATAAGGAATTTAGGTACCAAGTCCTTATCCAGGGTCACTTCCCTGCATGCCTGCTATCCGTGCTGCTACCTCCTCCCTGCCTGCCCTCCTGCCTGCTACCTCCCTCCCCTCCCTCCCTCCCTGCCTCTACCCCTCCCCTCCCTCCCTGCCTGCTACCTCCCTCCCTCCCCCTGCCTCCTCCTCCCTCCCTCCCTCCTCCCTCCCTGCCTCTACCTCCCTCTCCCTCCCTCCTCCCTGCCTTCTACACTCCCTGCATGCCCGCTTGCTACACTCCCTGCATGCCCGCTTGCTACACTCCCTGCATGCCGCTACACTCCCTGCATGCCGCTTGCTACACTCCCTGCATGCCCGCTTGCTCACTCCCTGCATGCCCGCTTGCTACACTCCCTGCATGCCCGCTTGCTACACTCCCTGCATGCCCGCTTGCTACACTCCCTGCATGCCCGCTTGCTACACTCCCTGCATGCCCGCTTGCTACACTCCCTGCATGCCCGCTTGCTACACTCCCTGCATGCCGCTTGCTACACTCCTGCATGCCCGCTTGCTACACTCCTGCATGCCCGCTTGCTACACTCCCTGCATGCCCGCTTGCTACCTGCTGCCGTGCACTCCTGCCCGCTTGCTGCACTCCCTGCATGCCCGCTTGCTGCACTCCCTGCATGCCCGCTTGCTACACTCCCTGCATGCCGCTTGCTACACTCCCTGCCTGCCCTCTAGCCTGCTCCCTCCTGCCTGCTACCTCCCTCCTGCCTGCTACACTCCCTGCATCCTGCTACACTCCCTGCATACCTGCTACACTCCCTGCATACCTGCTACACTCCCTGCATACCTGCTACACTCCCTGCTTTCTTGCTACACTCCCTGCATGCCTGCTACACTCTTTCTTAAATTCCATCGTGTTTCTCACTTTCTTTACCAAAGGACTGGCACTAGGAGCTTTCTCTGGGCCCATGGTGGCTTATTTAGCAGTCACACACAATAATCAAGGGCCAAAAACAATGAATTGTTAAGAAATGTTTTGTATGAACTCGCAGGATAATGTTCACTCAACCAGAAACAATACTACACTGCCTAAGAATGTGCGTGGGAGGCGGGCTTGTCGGCTTTGTATGTGCGCTGGGCACTGGACGAAAACTAAGACAATCAACGAAAACTAACACAATATTTCCACGAAAAAAGTGCCCGAAAACCAAAATCACCGAAAACTGAGACACACGAAAACCAAGGGTTGACTGTACAAGGTCTGGAGTGTAGAAATTAAGACAGTGTGAGGGTCCCCAAGGGTATAATTCAGAGAACTGAGGAGTTGTGAGCATTAAGAGTGGGACATTATGATGATTAGTGTGTATAAATCTGGGGTGGAAGGTAGGAGGGATAGGGGTCTTCACAGGAAAAATTGGAGGGAGGGTGTAAAGGAGGCTTGAGTTTTAGGGGCTTGACCATCCAGCAGGTTTATGTAAGCATGCTAGAGTGAATGGAGACGAGTAGTTTTCAATGGACATGCTGTTGGAGTGTGATCAGGGTAACATTTATGAAAAAAAACAACAACTGGGAAACTGGTTAGCTGAGCTTAGTCCTAGAGGTGGGAAGGGCAGTGCCTGCACTTTGGAGTGGGGATGTTGCAGTGGGAAGTCATCTGAATTGTGATGTCAGCTTATTTTGGCAAGAAAGCAATTGAATGAATGATGATGAATGCGTTTCTTTTTGGTGGGAGATGGCTACTGAAGCAAGCAAAATACAGTGGACCCCCGGATTTCATCAATAATTCTTTACAGAAGGCTGTTCAAGTGCAGTTACTGAATGAATTTGTTCCCATAGGACGAATGTAAATTAGATTAGTCCATTTCAGACCCCCAAAAATACACTTACAAAAGCACTTACAAAAATACACTTACGTACATAATTGTTCGAGTTGGGAGCAGTATGAAATCCAGGGGTCCACTGTACGTATACTTTTATTAAGGTACAGCTTTTTGAAACTCAAAAAACATTTTAAATACATCAATTGCATTAAGATGCACAGTAATAGCAGTTACAACTTACTAAATGTTTGCCATTCTTTGGCATATCCAGGTACTGGAGCACCGAGGAGTATGGCGTCTTGAATAATGCCTGCACTACCTTTTCGATGGCTAAGTTCCTAACAAAAGAGAAAGAATACAAGTATTTTATTAATCTATCTATTGTTAATATTGCTGTTATTAATATTATCCCAAAATATCTGAAGCTTTTAGGATGCAGCACTCCTTTATCATATAATGGAACAGTTTTGAGGTTTTGCAATCATAAGACTATAGTCCAATATGTATAGCTGACTTTAGTAAGCCATATTGGACATCCTGCCACATGGTGTGTTGAAAAGTATATGCAATGAACTAACAATCTTAGGTGTGTGATAAATTATGTTCTTGAAAACTGTTCAAACCCCAACAAGTGAAGTTAAGTCATCCTCAGGGTGAACACTGTGAAAGTTATCTACAGAAACTTTAGCTAGGAAGGCTGAAGAACAATGTATAGCTGTTGCAGCTGGCCTCATCCACCAGGCTGTCAGTGTGATAGACCATTGCTTTCTAACTTTACGACTTGTGATTTATATCACTACATGGCCAATGCTATCTATTCCTACACTGGTAAGGCTGTTGAAGCCTACAAAACTAACGTATGCCAGTACAGGAGGGCCCTACATACAGAACTCTCTTTTCAGTGTTCCATGTTTTTGTTGACTTCAAATTGAGCCATTGTTCATTATGTTCCACCCGCCAGCGATAGTAAATCGGTGGATGGAACAATGGCTTAATTGAAAGCCAATGAAAATGTGGAACACTGAAAATAGTGCTGTATATGTAGTGTCGTCTTGTACTTTGTTTCAAGCTGGGTAATAAGCCTGCATCAATGAAGAGACTCCTGGGAAATAAAGGTCACCATCTCCTTATGGCTGAGGTAAATAAACTACCATTTAAGTGATATAAATTTGCTCTACTGTGATCATCCATCCCCACATCTTAGTGCATTTATTTCTTACATCAAAATAAAACAATTAAGTCTAATGGCTAGTGCTAAGAAAGTCCTACTCTCAGCCAACCATTCCCACTCATACACAACTCTATTGCCAAACCTGTACTTTAGTAAATAAGAATGTAAGAATTGAGGAGCACTGCATAAGTCTTCCTGGCCCGTGCTATAAAGTCCTCTCATCCAACCATTCCCAATTGTTTTTTCATTAAATTCATTTCATTTTTTGTGTATGATCATTTAGTGCATGTACAGCAAGCTCATATTTTTTTTGGTACATAGATGTACTGAGAAATGTGTAATTTACAAGTTTTGGAAATTTTTTTTTATTTTTTTTTAAACATTGGCCATCTCTACCAAGGTAGGGTCAATCAAAAAAATAAAGCAATCACAATATGTAAAAACTCAATGCACATTAAAGGCCCAAAAATCTGGAATTCATTACCTGTGAATACCAAAGAAATCCTGTCTGTACATCAATTCAAGACTTCTTAAAAACAACTTACTCACCCAAAACTAAATACATAGTACTTAACCTTACCTACAAAACTAAATACATAGTACTAAACCTTACCTACAAAACTAAATACACTTAACCTTACCTACAAAGTTAACAAATCACTTTTCACTGCCTCAAAACATCATTACTCACTGTGTTACTCCCCTAGTCTCAGAACCCCATAAATAAATGCCCACAGAACAATAAATTCTCATATTTAATCTAATTCAAATGCTGAATAACTTATATTTCATAAATGTATAACCCAGTTGTAAAATTAATTCAACCTTATCAAACCATGTTTTTACAGCATTACTCATTGTAACTCATTTATTGTTAAATTCTTAAATGTTTGAACTACAGTATCTCAATTTTGTAAACCTAACCTTAATATCAGTATATTCATTGTGTCACTATTGAGTAAGATCTATCATAAGACTGCCTGAAATGCCTAGGCATACCTAGGCATATTATTGGCCATCTAGTAATATCTAACTCATAACATGTATAAATAACACATGTACACCCCACTTTGTAATATTATCAGAAATAAAGTATCTGTATATATTCTCTGTAATTGACTGCAAAACATTGACTTGATCCGATTTGACAAACTGTAATATACAGTGGTACCTCAAGTTACAAGCTTAATTCGTTCCAGACGGCTATTCAAGTGCCGATACTGAAGGAATTTTTTCCCATAAGAAATAAGGAAAATTAGATTAATCCATTTCAGACCCCCCAAAAATACACTTAAAAAGCACCTACAAAAATACACTTACATAATTGTTCAAGTTGGGAGCTGCTCGTAAGTAGAGGTACCACTGTACTACATTTAGTAAATTAATTATTTTGTTCTATTATAAAACTGTAATGCTTCAAAATTGTAATGTTCAAAATTTCATTGATTAAATACTCAATTGTTTACTGTAAATCTTGCCATTTAATCTGTTATAGACTAAGTAATCTTAAGTTAATTTTAAGTTTGCCCATAATGCTCTGCATACAAGGGGCTTTTGGCATGTACACCCCACAAATATAAACCCCAATGGAAATACATAAATAATGGACCCCAATGGAAATAAGTCACTCTGTCTGGCTTTTTTGGGTTATCCTAAGTTTTCTACACATATGCTGCTATGTATGACAATCTATGTACATATCTGTATTTGTGTTTACCTGAATAAACTTACTTACTTACCTTGTACAACTTTGTATCATGTCCAAATAAACTATTCTATTCTATTAATTCCTATGTTTTAGACATCAAATTGGGTTCAATTCATGAGATATTGCTTTATGTGCCATGGACCTGGAGAGCCACTTCTGCATAAAGTGAGGGACACCTGTATAATAATATAATAATAATATTTTTATTTCTACAAGTACAGTGGTATCTCTACTTTTGAGCAGCTCCCAACTCGAACAATTATGCAAGTGTATTTTTGTAGGTGCTTTTGTAAGTTTATTTTTGGGGGTCTGAAATTCATTAATCTAATTTTCATTATTTCTTATGGGAAAAAATTCCTTCGGTATCGGCACTTGAATAGCCGTCTGGAACGAATTAAGCTTGTAACTCGAGGTACCACTGTACAAGGTATACAGGCCTAGCTGACATCAGTGACATACTACTATATATAGAAAGCCACGTGTTATGCTGAGCATTTTGGGCAAATTAGGTCAGTTTTGTCCCAGGATGCGACCCACACCAGTCGACTAACACCCAGGTACCCATTTTACACTGACGGGTGAACAGAGACAGCAGGTGTCTTATGGAAACATGTCCTAATGTTATTCAGCCGTACTGGGGATTTGAACTCCTAGACCTCAGTATGTGAGCTGAGTGCACTAGTGATCGAGCTACAGGACACCCTAATACAGTGTCTGCAAATAGAGTACAGTGGAACCCCTGTTAACGAACACCCCGGAAATCGTGCAATTATGTAAGTATAATATTGTAAGTGCTTGTGGAAGTGTATTTTTTGGGGTCTGAAATAGACTAACCTAAATGACATTTTTTCTTAAGGAAGTAAATTCGTTCGGTAATGGCACTTGAGCAGGCTTCTGCAATTAATTTTTTTTGTTAACCAGGGTTCACTGTACAGTGGACCCGCAAATTCACGGTTCTAAATTCGCGGATTTTTCCTTAGAACTTAAATAATAATTGTTCGTGGAAATCCCTGCAAATTCGTGGAATTTTTTTTGGCTTTTTTCATGGCAATTTAAATTTTTTTTATGCATTTTAATGCTAAAGATTAAGAAAAATATAATTTAAATTATGTATTACCGAACGTATGCCAAAGAAAATGGGCTTGCATGAATTAAATGGGGGTAACATCGGTATTTTATATTCTAGCACTGCGGGAGACAGCAGTACAATACCGTATACAGGTTTATCTTTACATTCTTTTTTTTTAAGGGTAATGTATGAAGGCGAGTTTGAAATTAGTGTTTTGGGGGCATATTTAGGGTTTAAACTATAAAAATAGGTATTTACAGGCATTTTTCTAACCTTGTCCAGAATTTGCATTTTTTCCAAATTCACGGGTGGTCTTGGAACGTAACCCCCACGAATTTGGAGGGACTACTGTATATGTAATTCTCCCTTTATATTTTCAATTTTCATTCTTTATATTTTTTTTTATTAACACATCGGCCGATTCCCACCAAGGCAGGGTGGACCGAAAAAGAAAAACTTTCATCATCATTCACTCCATCACTGTCTTGCCAGAGGGGTGCTTTACACTACAGTTATAAAACTGCAACATTAACACCCTTCCTTCAGAGTGCCGGCACTGTACTTCCCATCTCCAGAACTCAAGTCCGCCTGCCGGTTTCCTGAATCCCTTCATAAATGTTACTTTGCTCACACTCCAACAGCACGTCAAGTATTAAAACCATATGCCTCCATTCACTCCTATCAAATACGCTCACACATGCTTGCTGGAAGTCCAAGCCCTCTGCACACAAAACTTCCTTTACCCCTCCCTCCAACCTTCCTAGGCCGACCTACCCGCCTTCCTCCACTACGTTTATACCCGCCTTCCCTCCACTACAGATTTATACACTCTCGAAGTCACTCTGTCTCGTTCCATTCTCTCTACATGTCCAAACCACCTCAACAACCCCTCCTCAGCTCTCTGGACAATCGTTTTGGTAATCCCGCACCTCCTCCTAATTTCCAAACTCCGAATTCTCTGCATTATATTCACACCACACATTGACCTCAGACATGACATCTCCACTGCCTCCAGCCTTCTCCTCATTGCAACATTCATCACCCATGCTTCACACCCATATAAGAGTGTTGGTATAACTATACTCTCATACGTTCCCTCTTTACTTCCATGGACAAGGTTCTTTGTCTCCACAGACTCCAAGTGCTCCACTCACCCTTTTCCCTCATCAATTCTATGATTCACCTCATCCTTCATAGACCCATCCGCCGACATGTCCACTCCCAAATATCTGAATACATTCACCTCCTCCATACTCTCTCCATCCAATCTGATATCCAATCTTTCGTCACCTATTCTTTTTGTTATCCTCATCACCTTACTCTTTCCTATATTCACTTTCAATTTTCTTCTTTTACACACCCTACCAAATTCATCCACCAACCTCTGCAACTTCTCTTCAGAATCTCCCAAAGCACAGTGTCATCAGCAAAAGCAACTGTGACAACTCCCACTTTGTATTTGCTTCTTTATCTTTTAGCCCAACACCTCTTGCCAAGACCCTCGCATTCACTTCTCTTACAACCCCATCTATAAATATATTGAACAACCACGGTGACATCACACATCCTTGTCTAAGGCCCACTTTTACTGGGAAATAGTCCCTTCCCTCCTACACACTCTAACCTGAGCCTCACTATCCTCATAAAAACTCTTCACTGCTTTCAGTAACCTTCCTCCTATTCCATACACCTGCAACATCTGCCACATTGCCCCCTATCTACCCTATCATACGCCTTTTCCAAATCCATAAATGCCACAAAAACATCTTTACCCTTATCCAAATACTGTTCACCTATACGTTTCACTGTAAACACTTGGTCTACACACCCTACCTTTCCTAAAGCCCTTGTTCATCTGCTATCCTGCTTTCTGTCTTACTCTTAATTCTTTCAATAATAACTACCATACACTTTACCAGGTACACTCAACAGACTTATTCCCTATAATTTTTGCACTCTCTTTTGTCCCCTTTGCCTTTATACAAAGGAACAATACACGTTCTCTGCCAATCCCTAGGTACCTTACCCTCTTCCATACATTTATTAAATAATAGCACCAACCACTCCAAAACTATATCCCCACCTGCTTTTAACATTTCTATCTTTATCCCATCAATCCCAGCTGCCTTACCCCCTTTCATTCTACCCACTGCCTCACGAACTTTCCCTACACCCACAACTGGCTCTTCCACACTCCTATATTAATAATCTTATACAGTACTTAATAATCCTATACAGTAATATGTTTTTCAGAACATATTTTAGATACGTACAGTACTGGTCCATCAATTGTTGAGAAGGATGGGAGTGCCCCCCCTGGCACTACCACTGATGAGACAAAAATGTCATAATCTATATACTATTCATTTCTAAACATTCACTGGTATAATAGGGTATGATAATGGACTTTAATGACACCTGTGCATTTGGTATTCAAATTCTCATGTACGAAACTTAAATTTATAAAGGTTGTTTGAAAATCAGAAATCTCCATACAAAAAGTATTGTAATTTTTTTTACCAAGTTTTCACTCTGAAAACCATTTCTTAGGCATCAACTTAAATGTTGTGCTTTGGATTAGTAGTATAATTCTATTTCAATATTCTTCATTCATAAAAATTAATTACCTGGAGGCAGTAATAAATAACTCGTGCTCCTAATGAAAATCCAATGAGCGTGACTGGTCGCTTGCCGTGCTGCCTCTGCGACAGCACCTCGGCCAGCTGCTTGCCAACCTCGGCTGACCTCCGACAACACACACCCCAAGGATTATCAATCACAGATGCCAGGGTCAGAAGAGATGATGGCCAAGTGATTGCAGAGATAATACCTGCAAAATAACAACCAATAATTACAATGATTTGCAAATGGTTACTCCTGGAGTGCTGTAGTTCTATTATTATCATAATTAAGTGCTAAACCCACAAGGGTCATTGTAAACAGCCTATCCAGAGGCTCTTTCAAACTGCGCGGCACTATGGTGCTGCCCTCTATAGGCCTATCAAGGTCAGGGCTGGTCAGCCATGCTTCTTCCTCACTCTGGCGGCCTACCTCACAGAACCAGGATCTACCCTTGCTGGCTCCCGGTCCCCTCACGCTCTGTTCCCGTGTATACCTACACCTTGCCATTAATAAACTGAGTCTAGTCATCGGCCGTATCTCTGCACCTACGCTACCATTCTACTGCCCAGACGTAAGCAGCCAAGAAAATAGAGTTAACAGTGGTGACAGCAGTGGTTCACGGCAGAGTGTAGTGTAGGGGACCCACCGACCAGTCGATCATCCGACCAAGCCAGTCATATCCAGGTCATCTGCTGGCTTATAGCATCATCCGTAGCTTCCAGCGTCTCGTGGGTGCCTGAGTCAGAGCATCGTCCACGATTTTTTCCATAAAATCTGGACATAGGGCGTCATCTCCAGCTCTCCAGCCTGAAGCAGTCACGTGTGTGTTCATTTCCTACTCTACAACTCTCCAGCATTCTCCTACACCCTTTCTGCATCCAGCAGCGTCTCTACGCCCTTCCTACAGCTACAAGAGACGCGAGGTGAGGTCGTTTTGGGTGTGTTGGTGTTGTGTCCACGTGTGTCTACCTCAGGGCGCCGCTGCCTGCCTACCTCACACCCCCAACCACCTACTCTCCACTTCTCTTGCTACGTTTCTCGCTCCCTATATCCAGCCTCGTCGCCTGTGTGTTGTTTTCTCCGAGTTCTTCAAGAAGCCATTCCTGGCTTGACCACGTGGGAACCCATCGTGTTTGTCCCAAGCCAAGCCAAGCCAGGCGCCTGCAGTGCTCCCAGCACCTCGTTCCTGCGTCCTTCAATCTTCACCCTTCCTCCAGCTACAGCAGTGATTTAATTTTTTTTTTTTTATTGCACCAGTATCTTAAAATTTCCCCCAGTGAAAACTGTAAAGTAACATCTTAGTAATTGTTGCAGTCTCTTACAGTAATTCTGGTATCCTGCCTAGTTCTGTTGTGTAGTAATTTCCCCGTGTCCATCTGCGCTTCCTAAGCCACGGTCAGCAGCGCTCTCAGACACATTCCCAGTGTAAACACAACGCCGCGCTCAGCTGACGAGGTTCTGTGCTCTTTATTAAAATCCATCCCTTTCACAGAGCCCTACGACCTCTTTCCAGTTCTTACCAAGTGTTGCACAAGATTATTCTATTGAAGAAAACCCCATAGAAGTTCCCAAGTGTTCAGACGGCATTCAGCCACCAGTACACACCTGCCTACTTGTGCCTCTCCATCGACAATCAAAGCTAAGTAAACAGTGACTGTCTCGCATTTTCTAAGAGTTTGTGACATTATTTAATTGCCCTGCACCAAGTACAGTATCACTGAAGCCCATACTTTCAGTGAATTATTCAGCAACATTGTTGCACTTT
>WNWK01055212.1:0-11338 GCA_009830355.1 Cherax destructor
TCCTGTCTGGCTGGAACCCAGCACTGGGAACTCGGTGTTGTAGGTTGTGGGCTGGCTCTGGGAAGCTGTGATGTGTGTCCCTGGTGGCCGCTACTGAGTGTTCCATGGGTTGGTCGTCGACCCTGTCTGTTGCTGCTGGGGGCCCCGAGTGTTGGGCTTTGCTGTGGTCGTCGTAGGGGCGTTCCGCTGCCGTATCTGTTGCCACCGCTGCATTATAGCAGGACAGCTCCGATTCCAGGCGTGGTGTCTCTTCCCACAATTGACACATCTGGGCTCTGGGCGTTGAATCTCGGGGTTGTTCTGCCTGAGCAGGGCTATGCAGTCCCTGGAGTCGTGCTGTTTGCTGCAGACCCCGCAGGTTTTCACATGCTGGCAGGTGGCTGCAATGTGGTTGAATCCCTGGCAATTGTAGCACTGGAGCGGGCCATCTATGTAGGCCCGGGTCTTGAATTTCCCCCACATTCCTAGGTGTATGTGGGCAGGAAGGGGCGCCCTGTGGTGGATCAATACGCGCCGAGTCGGTGCCTTGTTGGTTCCCGTAGTCAGTCTTTCGGCCTTGGATATGTTGGGCACTTCGAGGATGCGCTCTGCTGGGATGGGCACAGGGACGTGCTCGACAACCCCCTTGCTCACCTTGTCCTGGGCAAAGAGCTCTCTTATCCCTGGGTTCTGAGAAGCCATGGTCTTGATCCTGTCGTATGTATCCTCGTCCCGAGGCTTAGCCAGGATCTCTCCCCTGAGCGTGATTTCGCAGCTGAGCTTGCTGGAGGGGACTGCTGTCCCCAACTCCCTCACCATCTCGTAGGTGGGGAATATAAACCTGTTGAAGGAACTGGCTGTCTGAGCGCGACCAGACCGGTTCCTTCCCCTGCCCACCAGGGTAAACTCCCCAGCCCCATCTGAGGCAGGATCCTCCAGGCTGGGATCCTGGGCAGGCCACGGCACCGTTGTCTGGGAGCCAAGAGCCTGCTCTTGGCTCACTTCCATGTTCCCCAAGTCCGATGGGGAGTTCAGCTCTATGGCAGTATCCCCGCCACTCGGTTGTTCCTTGACCTTCTTGGGGGAGGGCTTGCACCTCCTCCAAGGTGCCCTGAGAGTCGTTGCCACATGAGTAGCGCCTTTTAGTGCTGAGTCCTTGGACTGGCATGGTTCATCTGTGCTGTGTTGTGTGATGTGTACAGCATAGGGCGTAGTAGTGGCTTATATACTGTAGACAGGTGAGACGAAGCAGGAGGAGGCGGGGTCATAGTGGTATCATCCACTAGTCGAAGTAGGTCTTCGTCCAAAGGTTCGACAAGTGTTGAAGAATTCGTTTGTATCAAGATCCCAAGATGTTGCTGTGTCAGACAGGATGTAGATGAATGGTTCAGAGAACCGACACGTTATAAATTAGACACATATGCAACACTTGGGTATTTTTATTGAGGAAACGTACCACTCATCAACTACCCTATTTCCAAACCAATACTTTCCTATATCCTTTCTAAATCTAAACTTATCTAACTTGAATCCATTATTGCGGGTTCTCTCTTAGAGAGATATCCTCAAGACCTTATTTATATCCCCTTTGTTAATACCCATTTTCCACTTGTATACCTCGATCATGTCTCCCCTCATTCTACGTCTTACAAGTGAATGTAATTTAAGGGTCTTCAATCTTTCTTCGTAAGGAAGATTTCTAATGCTATCTATTAATTTAGTCATTCTACGCTGAATGTTTTCTAACGAATTTATATCCATTCTGTAAAATGGAGACCAGAACTGAGCTGCATAATCTAGGTGAGGCCTTACTAATGATGTATAAAGCTGTAATATAACCGCTGGACTTCTGTTGCTTACACTTCTTGATATAATTCCCAGTAATCTATTTGCTTTATTTCTTACGCTTAGGCATTGCTGACTTGGTTTGAGGTTGCTGCTTACCATAACCCCTAAATCATTTTCGCATTCTGTACGGCTGAGTTCAGCATTATTAAGCTGGTAGGTGCTAGGGTTATGAACATTCCCGAGCTTTAGAACTTTGCATTTATCTACATTGAACTGCATCTGCCATTTTTCTGACCAAGAATTGAGTTTGTCTAAATCCTCCTGAAGTTCCGTGACATCTACGTCTGAATCGATTATCCTACCTATCTTCGTGTCATCAGCGAATTTGCTCATATCACTAGTAATTCCCTCGTCAAGGTCATTTATATATATTATAAACAACAACGGGCCCAAAACCGATCCCTGTGGAACGCCACTTGTTACAGATCCCCACTCAGATTTAACCCTATTAATGCCCACCCTCTGCTTCCTATTGGTGAGCCATGACTCGATCCATGAAAACCCTTTTCCCCAATGCCGTGAGCAGCCACTTTCTTTAACAGTCTCTGATGTGGTACTCTATCAAAAGCCTTACTAAAATCCAAATAAACAATATCGAATTCTTTATCATGATCAACTGCCTCAAAAGCCTTACTGAAAAAAGTTAATAAATTAGTTAGGCAGGAACGGCCACTGGTGAATCCATGTTGAGTATCATTAATCAAATTATGCCTATCGAAATGGCTTCTTATGTTATCAGCTATAATCGACTCTAATAATTTGCCTACAATTGATGTTAGACTTATTGTGCGGTAATTTGATGATAACGACTTGTCCCCTGCTTTAAAAATAGGAATTACATTAGCCATCTTCCACGTATCAGACACTACACCTGTTTGAAAAGATAGGTTAAAAATGTTAGTTAAGGGTTCACAGAGTTCGATTTTGCATTCCTTAAGAACCCTTGAAAAAAGCTCATCAGGACCTGGCGATTTATTTTGCTTCAAATGGTCTATCTGTTTGATAACCATTTCGCTAGTGACTGTGATACTACATAATTTATCTTCTTCAGGCCCACTAAAATACCTAATTCTTGGGATATTATTAGTGTCTTCCTGAGTGAAAACCGAGAGAAAATAATTATTAAAAATAGAGCACATTTCATTCTCTTTGTCAGTAAGATACCCTGGAAAAATAAACACATAAGCAGTATAATGTGATCCTTTATTGACAACGTTTCGCCTACGCAGTGGGCTTTATCGAGTCACAGACAGATCTACCTGGAAAATGAGTAACATGAAGATATATATAGGGTATAGTCAGGTGGAGAATGCTGGGTCAGGTGGAGAAAGCTGCATGTGACAGTCTTAAAAGTAGTGTGATAGTTAAAAACATTGTGTGACTTAAAGGACCTGCAGTGTACCATTCTTGAGTTCTAGGTGGGATAGCGTTGAAGAAGTTTCTTTTCAATAGGTTCAGCTATGTTGTAGAAGCCGTTGTTCTGGTTGAAGTTGTTGGATATACAGATGAGTGATGATTCTAGGATTCTTCGGTATTGCGTGTTGTCTTCTCTGGCGATGAGTCTTGCGTTTCTGTAGTTGATTAAATGGTTGTGTAAATTTCGGTGTTGAACACAGGCATTTCTTGAGTCGTCAGATCTGCCTGCGTACTGGTGTTCGGAAATGCGTGTTTGTAGGTCTCTGGATACTTCGCCAACGTATAATTTGCTGCAGCCATTACAAGGGATTGTGTATACCCCTGCCGTGGATTGAAGCTTTTCCTGTCTGTTACTGGTAATGTCCTTGATGGTGGTGGATGTGGAGGTGGATACTCGGAATGAGGTCTTAGAAAAAATGTTGGAAACTTGTTTGGAAATGGTGTTGGTGGGAAGGACTATGTATCTCTTCTCAGCAGTGTCTTCTCTGGGTGTGTTGAAGATGTTTAATGCCCGTCGTCTGCAGTCTCTAATGAAGTGACGAGGATAGTGAAGTTTGGAAAAAACTTGTTCAATGAGGGAGCATTCTTCTTCAAGGAACTCACTGCTGCAGATTCTGAGTGCGCGAAGGAAAAAGCGTATAATTACACCACGTTTAATTTTGGTGTCGTGGTGAGAGTAGAAGTGGAGAAGATCGTGTTGATTGGTAGGTTTTCGATAGACTTTAAAACGAAGTTCATGGTCAGCTTTGCAGAGAAGAACATCAAGGAAAGGAAGAGTGTTGTCGACTTCTTCTTCTAGTGTAAACTGGATTGATGGCTCAACCTGGTTGAGTTCGTGTTGGAGAGCTTGAACGTTGAAGCGTCTGGGAGTTATGATGAGAATGTCGTCAACATAACGAAGCCAGGTGACAGAAGAGGGAATAATAGTGGAAAATCGCTCGGCTTCCAAATGTTCCATATATAGGTTCGCAAGGACGGCACTAAGTGGCGATTCCATGGGTAGTCCAAAAGTTTGCTGAAAGAGTTGGTTTTCGAAAGAGAAACATGTAAAGCCCACACATAGTTCAACAAGGTCGATGAAATCGTTGGCTGGAAGAGGAAGATCAAGCGAGTCGTCAATTTTCCTGCGCAAGAGATCGATAGCTTGTGTAGTAGGTACTTTGGTGAATAGGGATGTTACATCAAGGCTGGAGAGTTTCTTGTTTCTGATGTTGATGTTGCGAATGCGATTGAGAAGGTCACCAGAGTGTTTGAGATGTGCTGGACTGATGGTGCCCAAAAGTTTGGAGAGGTGTTTAGCGAGAATTCCTGAGATTTGGTGGGGAGCACTGCCTATTCCCGAGGATATGGGCCTCAATGGGATACCTGGTTTGAGTTTTTGGCAGACCGTACATTCTGGCAGGTCTGGGGTTGCTGGGAATGGTGTGTAGAAGTTTCTTTCCTAGTTCTGATTCCCTCAGAATGCGGCGAGTCTTGTGAAGAAATGTTTTGGTGAGGTTGTCCACTTGATTAGTAGTGAGAGGTTTGTAGGTATCTGGGTCATTAAGTAGATTAAGCATTTTGTTCCTGTAATCGTCAGTGTTCAAGATTACGACACCACCTCCTTTATCAGCGGTGGTAACCCTGATGGTCGTGTCTTCTGCTAAAGTTTTAAGTGCAATGATGTAACGTCGAGGTATGACTGGGGTACTGTGTGTTGAGATGGCTGCTGAGATGATGCCTTGAAGATAGCCTTTTTGGAAATCGGAGTCATTGTGTCTGTAGTTTTTAGCGATGAAATTGAGGTCTTGTTTTGGTTTCGTAATTCCTGTTGCAAATTTGAGACCTAAGCTGAGGGCTTCAGTTTCTGTGGTTGACAGTGGACGAGTTGAAAGATTTTGAATAATTTCAGGTCTTCCTAAACTTTTCCACTGAGAATTATCGCAGAGAGTTTGGAGTTTCCTAGTAAGTCTGATTTTTTGCTGAACATTAGCTGTGGTAACTCTGCTGCGAATAATTTCGGCGGTGCGTCTGTTCATGGTAGATCTGTCTGTGACTCGATAAAGCCCACTGCGTGGGCGAAACGTTGTCAATAAAGGATCACATTATACTGCTTATGTGTTTATTTTTCCATTGTGTCGGTATTTTATACCATTTATTTCCAGTAAGATACCCATAATTATTTTTAAGGGGACCTATCTTATCTCTAACTTTTGTTCTATACATCTGGAAAAAAACTTTTTGGGTTAGTTTTCGAATCCCTAGCAACTTTAATTTCGTAGTCCCGTTTAGCTTTTCTTATCCCCTTTTTAACGTCCCTCTTAATGTCAATATACTGATTCATAAGATGACCCTCACCTCTTTTGATACGCCTATAAATTCCTTTCTTCTGCCCTAAAAGATATTTGAGCCTATTATTCATCCATTTTGGGTCATTTCTATTCGATCAAATTTCTTTATATGGGATAAATGTTCTTTGGGCAGCATGTATAGTGTTCAGAAAACTGTCATATTGATAGCTCTCTTCATTACCCCAGTCCACAGATGATAAGTGTTCTCTAAGTCCATTGTAATCTGCAAAGCGAAAATCTGGGACCATTACTGAGTTATTCCTACTATGAAACTTCCATTCAATGCCAAAGGTAATTGATTTGTGGTCGCTTGCGCCGAGTTCCTCTGTAATTTCTAAATTATTAACAAGGGTTTCATTGTTTGCCAGAACTAAGTCAAGCAGGTTATTTCCCTTGTAGGTTCTGTCACAAACTGCTTCAAAAAACAATCTTGAACTACTTCTAAGAAGTCGTTAGATTCTAAATTCCCAGTTAAAAAATTCCAATCAATTTGACTAAAGTTGAAGTCACCCAGAATAACTACGTTATCGTGCATTGTGGCCTTAACAATTTCCTCCCATAGTAGTCTCCCTTGGTCCCTATCTAAGTTTGGGGGACGGTGTATCACACCTAAAATAAATGTTTCATGCCCCTCTGAAAATTCTATCCAGACAGACTCTGTATGTGTTATTTCAGACTTTATTCCCTTTTTTATGCAACAGTTCAAGCGATCTCGGACATACAGTGCCACTCCACCCCCCTTCCCGAAACTTCTGTCTACTTGGAACAATTTAAAACCCTGTATATGACATTCAGCATGCATGTCCCTATTTTTCGTCCATCTTATTCCTAGCACTACGACTATTTGTATAAAACACTTTTAAAGACCCTCCTTTCTCTTTACCCTTCCTGCTCCATTCTGTTTTTCCACTATACCTATTACTGTCCTTGTTATTGTTAAGATTTTTTATATCAAAGCCTAGATCTATATTTCGACATTCAGTATTTTCCATTTCTAAACCCATACCTCTAACTAATCCTAGTTTAAAGTCCTAACAACACCCTCAACTGAGCTAGCAAGAAAATCCACACCTGCCCTGGATAAGTGAACCCCACCCCTTGCATACATGTCATTTCGGCCATAGAAGTGGTCCCTGACTGAGGAAAACAGGAGGATTCGTAGTAATCCTCCTGTTGAGAATCCTCAAGCCAAGAAAGGAACCTGGACAGTGGCTGGAATGCATGGGACAAAGTTAAAGATGAAGAGGACGGATGGAGAGGTACAATCAACGAAGAACCAGGAACCTGTTGTGGAAACATCGAACCGATTCTCCGTGTTACCCGATGAATGTGAGTCGACTACAGGGAACATCACGATGAACGACACCAAGGAAGGTAACAACATTGTTCTTGTTGGTGATAGTCAGATTAGGTACATGGATAGGGCCTTCTGCTTGAAAGATAGAAGTAGGAGACAGAGGGTTTGCTTTCCTGGGGCTGGGATGGAGGATATTGTTAGCCGTCTGGACGACATCATGAGAGGTAATGGGAGCAATCCTATTATCTGTCTCAGTGCTGGAGGCAACGATGTTGGCAGACGTAGGAGTGAGGACCTGACTAGCAGGTATAGGTCAGCAATAGACATAATTAGGAAGAAGGGTGGGAACCCTGTCATATGTGGTATTTTGCCAAGGAGAGGAGTTGGAGATGAATGGCTGTCCAGAGCAATTGGTGTCAATTGCTGGCTGGACCAACACTGTAAGGATAATGCAGTACCATTCATTTGCAACTGGGACCACTTCTATGGCTGAAATGACATGTATGCCAGGGATGGGGTTCACTTATCCAGGGCAGGTGTGGATTTTCTTGCTAGCTCAGTTGAGGGTGTTGTTAGGACTTTAAACTAGGATTAGTTAGAGGTATGGGTTTAGAAATGGAAAATACTGAATGTCGAAATATAGATCTAGGCTTTGATATAAAAAATCCTAACAATAACAAGGACAGTAATAGGTATAGTCGAAAAACAGAAAGAAGCAGGAAGGGTAAAGAGAAAGGAGGGTCTTTAAACGTGTATTATACAAATAGTCGTAGTGCTAGGAATAAGATGGACGATTTGAGATTAGTTGCAAGTGCAGGTAACATTGATGTATTTGCCATAACTGAGACGTGGTTCAATACGAAAAATAGGGACATGCCTTCTGAATGTCATATACAGGGTTTTAAATTGTTCCAAGTAGACAGAAGTTTCGGGAAGGGGGGTGGAGTGGCACTGTATGTCCGAGATCGCTTGAACTGTTGCATAAAAACGGGAATAAAGTCTGAAATAACACATACAGAGTCTGTCTGGATAGAATTTTCAGAGGGGCATGAAAAATTGATTTTAGGTGTGATATACCGTCCCCCAAACTTAGATAGGGACCAAGGGAGACTACTATGGGAGGAAATTGTTAAGGCCACAAGGCACAATAACGTAGTAATTCTAGGGGACTTTAACTTTAGTCAGATTGATTGGAATTTCTTGATAAGGAATTTAGAATCTAACGACTTCTTAGAAGTAGTTCAAGATTGTTTTTTGAAGCAGTTTGTGACAGAACCTACCAGGGGAAATAACCTGCTTGACTTAGTTCTGGCAAACAAGGAAACCCTTGTTAATAATTTAGAAATTACAGAGGAACTCGGCGCAAGCGACCACTAATCAATTATATTTGGCATTGAATGGAAGTTTCATAGTAGGGATAACTCAGTAACGGTCCCAGATTTTCGCTTAGCAGATTACAATGGACTTAGAGAACACTTATCATCTGTGGACTGGGGTAATGAAGAGAGCTATCAATATGACAGTTTTCTGAACACTATACATGCTGCCCAAAGAACATTTATCCCATATAAAGAAATTAGATCAAATAGAAATGACCCAAAATGGATGAATCATAGGCTCAAATATCTTTTAGGGCAGAAGAAAGGAATTTATAGGCGTATCAAAGGAGGTGAGGGTCATCTTATGAATCAGTATATTGACATTAAAAGAGATGTTAAAAAGGGGATAAGAAAAGCTAAACGGGACTACGAAATTAAAGTTGCTAGGGATTCGAAAACTAACCCAAAAAGTTTTTTCCATGTGTATAGAACAAAAGTTAGAGATAAGATAGGTCCCCTTAAAAATAATTATGGGTATCTTACTGACAAAGATAATGAAATGTGCACTATCTTTAATAATTATTTTCTCTCGGTTTTCACTCAGGAAGACACTAATAATATCCCAAGAATTAGGTATTTTAGTGGGCCTGAAGAAGATAAATTATGTAGTATCACAGTCACTAGTGAAATGGTTATCAAACAGATAGACCGTTTGAAGCAAAATAAATCGCCAGGTCCTGATGAGCTTTTTTCAAGGGTTCTTAAGGAATGCAAAATGGAACTCTGTGAACCCTTAACTAACATTTTTAACCTATCTCTTCAAACGGTGTATGTCTGATACGTGGAAGATGGTAATGTAATTCCTTTTTTTAAAGCAGGGGACAAGTCGTTACCATCAAACTACCCCCCAAAAAGTCTAACATCAATTGTAGGCAAATTACTAGAGTCGATTATAGCTGATAACATAAGAAACCATATCGATAGGCATAATTTGATTACTGACCCCCAGCATGGATTCACCAGGGCCGTTCCTGCCAAACTAATTTATTAACTTTTTCATGGCTTTTGAGGCAGTTGATCATGATAAAGAATTCGATATTGTTTATTTGGATTTTAGTAAGGCTTTTGATAAGTACCACATCAGAGACGGGTAAAGAAAGTGGCTGCTCATGGCATTGGGGGAAAATGCTGTCATGGATCGAGTCATGGCTCACCAATAGGAAGCAGAGGGTGTGCATAAATGGGGTTAAATCTGAGTGGGGATCTGTAAAAAGGGGGGGTTCCTCAGGGATCGGTTTTGGGCCCCTTGTTGTTTATAATATATAAATGACCTTGATGGGGGAATTTTTAGTGATATGAGCAAATTCCTGATGACACAAGATAGGTAGGATAATCGATTCAGACGTAGATGTCAGGGAACTACAGGAGGATTTAGAAAAACTCAATTCCTGGTCAGAAAAATGGCAGATGCAGTTCAATGTAGATAAATGCAAAGTTCTAAAGCTCGGGAATGTTCATAACCCTAGCACCTACCAGCTTAATAATGTTGAACTCAGCCATAAAGAATGTGAAAAGGATTTGGGGGTTATGGTAAGCATGTTAAGTAAAAGGACACAAATGCAACTAATGTGACATTTTATTGTGGCAACGTTTCGCTCTCCAGGAGCTTTTTCAAGCCGTTATGGTAAGCAGCAACCTCAAACCAAGTCAGCAATGCCTAAGCGTAAGAAATAAAGCAAATAGATTTCTGGGATTTATATCAAGAAGTGTAAGCAACGAAGTCAGGTTATTCAGCTTTATACATCATTAGTAAGGCCTCACCTAGATTACGCAGCTCAGTTCTGGTCTCCATTTTACAGAATTGATATAAATTTGTTAGAAAACATTCAGCGACGAATGACAAAGTTAATTCATAGCATTAGAAATCTTCCGTATGAAGAAAGATTGAATACCCTTAAATTATATTCACTTGTAAGACGGAGAATGAGGGGAGAGTACAGAGTCAAAATGTGTGTGTGTGGTGATCCAACCCCCAGCGAACAGTACAGCAAGATCACACTGAGCACATGCCAGACCAAGGATTCAGCAATAAAAGGCGCTACTCATGTGGCGAAGACCCTCAGGGCACCTTGGAGGAGGTGCAAGCCCCCTCCAAGAAGGCCAAGGATCAACCGAGTGGCGGGGATACTGCCCCAGGGCTGGAGCAGCTGGTGGAAGCTCTCTCCTCAGGGGACCTAGTGTCGCCAAGGGCCTCGGGGAGCAACAGCTTCAGTGGCCCTCAATTGAACTCCCCATCAGACTTGGGGACCATGAAAGTGAGCCAAGAGCCTGCTCTTGCCTCCCAGACAACGGTGCCGGGGCCTGCCCAGGAGCACAGCCCTGAGGATCCCGCCTCAGATGGGGCGGGAAAGTTTACCCTGGTGGTCAGGGAAAGGAACCGGTCTGGTCCCGCTCAGACAGCCAGTTCCTTCAACAGGTTTATATTCCCCACCTACGAGATGGTGAGGGAGATGGAGACAGCAGTCCCCTCCAGCAAGCTCAGCTGCGAAATCATGCTCAGGGGAAAACCCTGGCTCCCTGGGGAGGGGTTTTACGACGGGATCAAGACCAGGGCCTCAGAACCCGGGGAAAAGAACCCTTTTTGCCCACATCCCCCAGGAATGGGGGGAAAATTTCCCAAGCCCGGGGGCCCCAGCGGCCCCCCCAGTGCTACAAGCGGCAGAGAATCGGGGAGCGTCCCACAACGTGTCACCCCAGCGTGCCATGGCCAATCCTGGACGGTGCCAGCCACGATATTCTCCGGATTTTACGGGGGCGTGCGCCGCAATCGACTATGGTGGAAACCCCCCGGCCCATGCTCTCCCCCATGCCTCAAGCCCTGGGTTGACCGGGAGCTCGGGTCATCGGGGGCCCGGGGTGGAAAAAGTGACCCCGAAAAAAGGCCCAACCCCCCGGACAGGGTCGCCTGTTGCGCCAGGAGGGGTTCCAAATTTGTCCAGCTACCGGGCGGTGACGCCCCGAAGGGCCTCCTTTACCTCAGCAAAAGGGGGTTTGGGGGCCCTGTCCGACTTTGGTTTTGGTCGGTCAAATTTTTAAAGGGGCCCCGCCCTCCCTCCTCGGGACAAGGGGGTGGGCCGGCCCGTCGATGG
>WNWK01055213.1:0-11337 GCA_009830355.1 Cherax destructor
GTATTTTATCTAAAAAAATGTTTTTCAGAAAATCCGAAAAAGCCTTTAAAACGTCAAAAAAAAGAATAAAATCAAGTTTTTTAGATTTTTTAATATTTATTTAAATTTTTTAAAATTTTTTAAAAAACCCATTAAAAATCTTAAAAATCAATATTTTTATAGAATATTTTTATTTTTTTTAAAAATACATGAAACATTAAAAAATCAAAAATGTTAAAATCGTATTTTATTGCATATTTCGACGATTTTAGAGCGGTTTGAGTGCTTTTCTGGCAAAACTCATTTTTAGCTAAAATACTTGATTATCACACTTTTAAATAAAATTTCTACTGCAATTGAAATTTATGGGAAAAGATAAGCAAAATTTTATGATTTTCTTTTAGGAAGCTTACTAATAGGTGTATTTTATCTAAAAAATAGTTTTTCAGAAAATCCTTGAAAATGCTTTAAAACGTCAAAAATGCAATAAAATCAAGTTTTATAGCATTTTTAATATTTATTAATTATTTACATATTTTTAAAAAATCCCATTAAAAATCTATAAAAATCAATATTTTATAGAATATTCATATTATTTTCAAAAATACATGAAACATTAAAAAATCATAAAAATGTGCTAAAATGGTATTTTATTGCATATTTCGACGTTTAGAGCGGTTTGAGTGCTTTTCTGGCAAAACTCATTTTTTTGCTAAAATACTTAAATTATCACACTTTTAAATAAAATTTCTACTGCAATTGAAATTTATGGGAAAAAGTAAGCAAAATTTTATGATTTTCTTTTAGGAACTTACTCATAGGTGTATTTTATCTAAAAAAAAATAGTTTTTCAGAAAATCATGAAAATCCTTAAATCGTCAAAAAAGCAATAAAATCAAGTTTTATAAGCATTTTTAATATTTATTAATTATTTACATATTTTTAAAAAATCCATTAAAAATCTATTAAAATCAATATTTTTATAGAATATTTCATATTATTTTCGAAAAAATACATGAAACATTAAAAACTCAGAAAAATGTGCTAAAATCGTATTTTATTGCATATTTCGACGTTTTAGAGCGGTTTGAGTGCTTTTCTGGCAAAACTCATTTTTAGCTAAAATCCTAGATTATAACACTTTTAAATAAAATTTCTACTGCAATTGAAATTTATGGGAAAAGTAAGCAAAATTTTATGATTTTCTTTTAGGAACCTTACTCATAGGTGTATTTTATCTAAAAATAGTTTTCAGAAAATCTTGAAAATCCTTAAATCGTCAAAAATAATAAAATAAAGTTTATAGCATTTTTAATATTATTAATTATTTATATTTTTAAAAATCCATTAAAAATCTGTAAAAATCAAAATTTTTATAAATATTCATAAAAAATGTATTTTATCTAAAAAAAATATTTTTAGAAAATCTAAAATCCTTAAATTAAAAATGCAATAAAATCAAGTTTTATAGCATTTTTTAATATTTATTATTATTTACATATTTTAAATCCATTAAAATCTATAAAAATCAATATTTTTATAGAATATTTCATATTATTTTATAAACATGAAACATTAAAAACTCAGAAAGTGTAAAATCGTATTTTATTGCATTTTCGACGTTTAGAGGTTTGAGTGTTTTCTGCAAAACTCATTTTTAGCTAAAATACTTAGATTATCACACTTTTAAATAAATTTCTACTGCAATTGAAATTTAAGGAAAAGTACAAAATTTATATTTTCTTTTAGAAGCTTACTAATGGTGTATTTTATAAAAATAGTTTTAAAAATCTTAAAAATCCTATTAAAAATCAATAAAATAATTATATTTTTATAATAATATTTACATATTTTTTTCATAAATCATGAAACATTTAAAAATCATTAAAAATTGCTAAAATCGTAAAATTTTATTGCATATTTCGACGTTTAGGTTTGAGTGCTTTTCTGAAAACTCATTTTTTAGCTAAAATACTAAATTATACACTTTTAAATAAAATTTCTACTGCAATTGAAATTTATGGGAAAAGTAAGCATAATTTTATGATTTTCTTTTAGAACCTTACTCATAGTGTATTTTATTAAAAATAGTTTTTCAGAAAATCCTTGAAAATGCCTTAAATCGTCAAAAAATGCAATAAAATCAAGTTTTATAGCATTTTTTAATATTTATTAATTATTTACATATTTTTAAAAATCCCATTAAAAATCTATAAAAATCAATATTTTTTAAGAATATTTCATATTATTTTCAAAAATACATGAAACATTAAAAATCAGAAAAATGTGCTAAAATCGTATTTTATTGCATATTTCGACGTTTTAGAGCGGTTTGAGTGCTTTTCTGAAAACTCATTTTTAGCTAAAATACTAGTATCACACTTTTAAATAGAATTTCTACTGCATTGAAATTTATGGGAAAAGTAAGCAAAATTTTATGATTTTTCTTTTAGGAAGCTACTAATAGGTGTATTTTATCTAAAAAAATAGTTTTTCAGAAAATCCTTGAAAATGCTTTAAATCGTCAAAAAATCAATAAAATCAAGTTTTATAGCATTTTTAATATTTATCATTTACATATTTTTAAAAATCCCATTAAAAATCTATAAAATCAATATTTTTATAGAATATTTATATTATTTCGAAAAATACATGAAACATTAAAACTCAAAAAATGTGCTAAAATCGTATTTTATTGCATATTTCGACGTTTTAGAGGTTTGAGTGCTTTTCTGGCAAAACTCATTTTAGCTAAAATACTTAGATTATCACACTTTTAAATAAAATTTCTATGCAATTGAAATTTATGGGAAAAAATAAGCAAAATTTTATGATTTTCTTTAGGAACTTACTAATAGGTGTATTTATCTAAAAATAGTTTTTCAGAAAATCCTTGAAAATGCCTTAAATCGTCAAAAAATGCAATAAAAACAAGTTTTATAGCATTTTAATATTTATTAATTATTTACATATTTTTAAAAATCCATTAAAAATCTGTAAAAAACAATATTTTTATAGAATATTCATATTATTTTCAAAAATTTTCATATTATTTTCGATAAATACATGAAACATTAAAAAACTCAGAAAAATGTGCTAAAATCGTATTTTATTGCATATTTCGACGTTTTAGAGCGGTTTGAGTGCTTTTCTGGCAAAACTCATTTTTTAGCTAAAATACTTAGATTATCACACTTTTAAATAAATTTCTACTGCAATTGAAATTTATGGAAAAGTAAGCAAAATTTTATGATTTCTTTTAGGAAGCTTACTAATAGGTGTATTTTATCTAAAAAAAATAGTTTTTCAGAAAATCCTTGAAAATGCCTTAAATCGTCAAAAATGCAATAAAATCAAGTTTTATAGCATTTTTTAATATTTATTAATTATTTACATATTTTTAAAAAATCCCATTAAAAATCTATAAAAATCAATATTTTTATAGAATATTCATATATTTTCAAAAATACAGAAACATTAAAAATCAGAAAAATGTGTAAAATGGTATTTTATTGCATATTTCGACGATTTAGAGCAGTTTGAGTGCTTTTCTGGCAAAACTCATTTTTTAGCTAAAATACTTAGATTATCACACTTTTAAATAGAATTTCTACTGCAATTGAAATTTATGGGAAAAGTAAGCAAAATTTTATGATTTTCTTTAGAAGCTTACTCATAGGTGTATTTTATCTAAAAAATAGTTTTTCAGAAAATCCTTGAAAATGCCTTAAATCGTCAAAAATGCAATAAAATCAAGTTTTATAGCATTTTTTAATATTTATTAATTATTTACATATTTTTAAAAATCCCATTAAAAATCTAAAAATCAATATTTTTATAGAATATTCATATTATTTTCAAAAATACATGAAACATTAAAAATTCAAAAAATGTGCTAAAATCGTATTTTATTGCATATTTCGACGATTTAGAGCGGTTTGAGTTTTTCTGCAAAACTCATTTTAGCTAAAATACTTAGATTATCACACTTTTAAATAAATTTCTACTGCAATTGAAATTTATGGGAAAAGTAAGCAAAATTTTATGATTTTCTTTAGGAAGCTTACTATAGGTGTATTTTATCTAAAAAATAGTTTTTCAGAAAATCTTGAAAATGCCTTAAATCGTCAAAAAATGCAATAAAATCAAGTTTTATAGCATTTTTAATATTTATAATTATTTACATATTTTTAAAAATCCCATTAAAAATCTTAAAATCAATATTTTTATAGAATATTCATATTATTTTCAAAAATACATGAAACATTAAAAAGTCATAAAATGTGCTAAAATGTATTTATTGCATATTTCGACGTTTTAGAGCGGTTTGAGTGCTTTTCTGGCAAAACTCATTTTTAGCTAAAATACTTAGATTATCACACTTTTAAATAAATTTCACTGCAATTGAAATTTATGGGAAAAGTAAGCAAAATTTTATGATTTTCTTTTAGGAAGCTTACTATAGGTGTATTTTATCTAAAAAAATAGTTTTTCAGAAAATCTTGAAAATGCCTTAAATCGTCAAAAATGCAATAAAATCAAGTTTTATAGCATTTTAATATTTATTAATTATTTACATATTTTTAAAAATCCATTAAAATCTATAAAATCAATATTTTTATAGAATATTTCATTATTTTCGAAAATACATGAAAATTAAAAGCTCAGAAAATGTGCTAAAATCAGTATTTTATTGCATATTTCGACGTTTTAGAGCGGTTTGAGTGCTTTTCTGGCAAAACTCATTTTTAGCTAAAATACTATAGATTATCACACTTTAAATAGAATTTCTACTGCAATTGAAATTTATGGGAAAAAGTAAGCAAAATTTTATGATTTTCTTTAGGAAGCTTACTCATAGGTGTATTTTATCTAAAAAAATAGTTTTTCAGAAAATCTTGAAAATGCTCTTAAATCGTCAAAAATGCAATAAAATCAAGTTTTATAGCATTTTTTAATATTTATTAATTATTTACATATTTTTAAAAATCCCATTAAAAATCTATAAAAATCAATATTTTATAGAATATTTCATATTATTTTCGAAAATACATGAAACATTAAAAATCAAAAATGTGCTAAAATGTATTTTATTGCATATTTCGACGTTTTAGAGCGGTTTGAGTGCTTTTCTGGCAAAACTCATTTTTAGCTAAAATACTAGATTATCACACTTTAAATAGAATTTCTACTGCAATTGAAATTTATGGGAAAAGTAAGCAAAATTTTATGATTTTCTTTTAGGAAGCTTACTCATAGGTGTATTTTATCTAAAAAATAGTTTTTCAGAAAATCCTTGAAAATGCCTTAAATCGTCAAAATGCAATAAAATAAAGTTTTATAGCATTTTAATATTTATTAATTATTTACATATTTTTAAAAATCCCATTAAAAATCTGTAAAATCAATATTTTTATAGAATATTCATATTATTTTCAAAAATACATGAAACATTAAAATATCATAAAATGTGCTAAAATGGTATTTTATTGCATATTTCGACGATTTAGAGCGGTTTGAGTGCTTTTCTGGCAAAACTCATTTTTTAGCTAAAATACATAGATTATCACACTTTTAAATAGAATTTACTGCAATTGAAATTTATGGAAAAGTAAGCAAAATTTTATGATTTTCTTTTAGAAGCTTACTAATAGGTGTATTTTATCTAAAAATAGTTTTCAGAAAACTTGAAAATGCCTTAAATCGTCAAAAGCAATAAAATCAAGTTTTATAGCATTTTTAATATTTATTAATATTTACATATTTTTAAAAATCCATTAAAATCTATAAAATCAATATTTTTATAGAATATTTCATATTATTTTCAAAAATACATGAAACATTAAAAAGCTCAGAAAATGTGCTAAAATCTATTTTATTGCATATTTCGACGTTTTAGAGCGGTTTGAGTGTTTTTCTGGCAAAACTCATTTTTAGCTAAAATACATAGATTATCACACTTTAAATAGAATTCTACTGCAATTGAAATTTATGGGAAAAGTAAGCAAAATTTTATGATTTTCTTTTAGGAAGCTTACTAATAGGTGTATTTTATCTAAAAAATAGTTTTCAGAAAATCCTTGAAAATGCCTTAAATCGTCAAAAATGCAATAAAATAAGTTTTATAGCATTTTTAATATTTATTAATTATTTACATATTTTTAAAAATCCCCTTAAAAATCTGTAAAAATCAATATTTTTATAGAATATTCATATTATTTTTCAAAATACATGAAACATTAAAAATCATAAAAATGTGCTAAAATGGTATTTTATTGCATATTTCGACGATTTAGAGCGGTTTGAGTGCTTTTCTGGCAAAACTCATTTTTAGCTAAAATACTAAATTATAACACTTTTAAATAAAATTTCTACTGCAATTGAAATTTATGGGAAAAGTAAGCAAAATTTTATGATTTTGTTTAGGAACTTACTCATAGGTGTATTTTATCTAAAAATAGTTTTCAGAAAATCCTTGAAAATGCCTTAAATCGTCAAAAATGCAATAAATCAAGTTTTATAGCATTTTTAATATTTATTAATTATTTACATATTTTTAAAAATCCCATTAAAAATCTGTAAAAATCAATATTTTTAAGAATATTCATATTATTTTCGAAAAATACATGAAACATTAAAAATCATAAAAATGTGCTAAAATGGTATTTTATTGCATATTTCGACGATTTAGAAAAAAAAAAAAAAAAAAAAAAAAAAAAAAAAAAAAAAAAAAAAAAAAAAAAAAAAAAAAAAAAAAAAATAATTTACTTAATATTTTATATTCCATTTAAAATTAAAATCTATAAAAATCAATATTTTTATAGAATATTTCATATTATTTTCAAAATACATGAAACATTAAAAATCAGAAAAATGTGCTAAAATCGTATTTTATTGCATATTTCGACGTTTTAGAGCGGTTTGAGTGCTTTTCTGGCAAAACTCATTTTTAGCTAAAATACTTAGATTATCACACTTTTAAATAGAATTTTACTGCAATTGAAATTTATGGGAAAAGTAAGCAAAATTTTATGATTTTCTTTTAGGAAGCTTACTATAGGTGTATTTTATCTAAAAAAATAGTTTTTCAGAAAACCTTGAAAATGCCTTAAATCGTCAAAAATGCAATAAAATAAAGTTTTATAGCATTTTTAATATTTATTAATTATTTACATATTTTTAAAAATCATTAAAAATCTATAAAAATCAATATTTTTATAGAATATTTCATATTATTTTCAAAATACATGAAACATTAAAAAGCTCAGAAAAATGTGCTAAAATCGTATTTTATTGCATATTTCGACGTTTAGAGCAGTTTGAGTGCTTTTCTGGAAAACTCATTTTTAGCTAAAATACTCAGAAATTTTCACACTTTTAAATAAATTTCTACTGCAATTGAAATTTATGGAAAAGTAAGCAAAATTTTATGATTTTCTTTTAGGAAGCTTACTAATAGGTGTATTTTATCTAAAAAATAGTTTTCAGAAAATCCTTGAAAATGCCTTAAATCGTCAAAAATGCAATAAAATCAAGTTTATAGCATTTTAATATTTATTAATTATTTACATATTTTTAAAAATCCATTAAAAATCTATAAAATCAATATTTTATAGAATATTCATATTATTTTCAAAAATACATGAAACATTAAAAATATCATAAAATTGCTAAATGTATTTTTATTGCATATTTCGACGATTTAGAGCGTTTGAGTGCTTTTCTGGCAAAACTCATTTTTAGCTAAAATACTAGATTATCACACTTTTAAATAGAATTTCTACTGCAATTGAAATTTATGGGAAAAGTAAGCAAAATTTTATGATTTTCTTTTAGGAACCTTACTCATAGGTGTATTTTATCTAAAAATAGTTTTCAGAAAATCCTTGAAAATGCCTTAAATCGTCAAAAATGCAATAAAATCAAATTTTATAGCATTTTTAATATTTATTAATTATTTACATATTTTTAAAAATCCATTAAAATCTATAAAAATCATTATTTTATAGAATATTCATATATTTTCGATAAATACAAGAAACATTAAAAAATCAAAAATGTGCTAAAATCGTATTTTATTGCATATTTCGACGTTTTAGAGCGGTTTGAGTGCTTTTCTGGCAAAACTCATTTTTAGCTAAAATACTTAATTATCACACTTTAAATAAATTTCTACTGCAATTGAAATTTATGGGAAAAGTAAGCAAAATTTTATGATTTTCTTTTGGAACCTTACTCATAGTGTATTTTATCTAAAAAAATAGTTTTTCAGAAAATCATTGAAAATGCCTTAAATCGTCAAAATGCAATAAATCAAGTTTTATAGCATTTTAATATTATTAATTATTTACATATTTTTAAAAAATCCCTTAAAAATCTATAAAAATCAATATTTTTATTGAATATTTCATATTATTTTCGAAAATACATGAAACATTAAAAGCTCAGAGAAATGTGCTAAAATCGTATTTTATTGCAATTTCACGTTTTAGACGGTTTGAGTGCTTTTCTGCAAAACTCATTTTTAGCTAAAATACTTAGATTATCACACTTTTAAATAGAATTTCTACTGCAATTGAAATTTATGGGAAAAGTAAGCAAAATTTTATGATTTTCTTTTAGGAAGCTTACTAATAGGTGTATTTTATCTAAAAAAATAGTTTTTCAGAAAATCCTTGAAAATACCTTAAATCGTCAAAAAATGCAATAAAATAAAGTTTTATAGCATTTTTAATATTTATTAATTATTTACATATTTTTAAAAAATCCCATTAAAAATCTGTAAAATCAATATTTTTATAGAATATTCATATTATTTTTCAAAAAATACATGAAACATTAAAAATATAAAAATGTGCTAAAATGGTATTTTATTGCATATTTCGACGATTTAGAGCGGTTTGAGTGCTTTTCTGGCAAAACTCATTTTTTAGCTAAAATACTGCAATTGAAATTTATGGGAAAAGTAAGCAAAATTTTATGATTTTCTTTTAGGAACCTTACTCATAGGTGTATTTTATCTAAAAAATAGTTTTTCAGAAAATCCTTGAAATGCCTTAAATCGTCAAAAATGCAATAAAATCAAGTTTTATAGCATTTTTAATATTTATTAATTATTTACATATTTTTAAAAATCCATTAAAAATCTATAAAAATCAATATTTTATAGAATATTCATATTATTTTCGAAAATACATGAAACATTAAAAACTCAGAAAAATGTGCTAAAATGTATTTTATTGCATTTTCGACGTTTAGACGGTTTGAGTGTTTTCTGGCAAAACTCATTTTAGCTAAAATACTTAGATTATACACTTTTAAATAAATTTCTACTCAATTGAAATTTATGGGAAAAGTAAGCAAAATTTTATGATTTTCTTTTAGGAATCCTTAATCTCAAAATAAAATGTATTTTTTTTTTTTTTTTTTTTTTTTTTTTTTTTTTTTTTTTTTTTTTTTTTTTTTTTTTTTTTTTTTTTTTTTTTTTTTTTTTTTTTTTTTTTTTTTTTTTTTTTTTTTTTTTTTTTTTTTTTTTTTTTTTTTTTTTTTTTTTTTTTTTTTTTTTTTTTTTTTTTTTTTTTTTTTTTTTTTTTTTTTTTTTTTTTTTTTTTTTTTTTTTTTTTTTTTTTTTTTTTTTTTTTTTTTTTTTTTTTTTTTTTTTTTTTTTTTTTTTTTTTTTTTTTTTTTTTTTTTTTTTTTTTTTTTTTTTTTTTTTTTTTTTTTTTTTTTTTTTTTTTTCTTTTAGCATTTTTTAATATTATTAATTATTTACATATTTTTAAAAATCCCATTAAAAATCTATAAAAATCAATATTTTTATAGAATATTTCATATTATTTTCGAAAATACATGAAACATTAAAAGCTCAGAGAAATGTGCTAAAATCGTATTTTATTGCATATTTCGACGTTTTAGAGCGGTTTGAGTGCTTTTCTGGCAAAACTCATTTTTAGCAAAATACTTAGATTATCACACTTTTAAATAGAATTTCTACTGCAATTGAAATTTATGGAAAAGTAGCAAAATTTTATGATTTTCTTTTAGGAAGCTTACTAATAGGTGTATTTTATCTAAAAAATAGTTTTCAGAAAATCCTTGAAAATACCTTAAATCGTCAAAAATGCAAGTAAAATCAATAATTTTTATAGCATTTTAATATTTATTAATTATTTACATATTTTTAAAAATCCATTTAAAAATCTGTAAAATCAATATTTTATAGAATATTCATATTATTTTTCAAAAATACATGAAACATTAAAAATATCATAAAAAAGTGCTAAAATGGTATTTTATTGCATATTTCGACGATTTAGAGCGGTTTGAGTGCTTTTCTGGAAAACTCATTTTTAGCTAAAATACATAAATTATCACACTTTTAAATAGAATTTCACTGCAATTGAAATTTATGGGAAAAGTAAGCAAAATTTTATGATTTTCTTTAGAAGCTTACTAATAGGTGTATTTTATCTAAAAAAAATAGTTTTTCAGAAAATCCTTGAAAATGCCTTAAATCGTCAAAAAAATGCAATAAAATAAAGTTTTATAGCATTTTTTAATATTTATTATTTATTTACATATTTTTAAAAAATCTCATTAAAATCTGTAAAAATCAATATTTTTATAGAATATTCATATTATTTTTCAAAAAATACATGAAACATTAACAATATCATAAAAATATGCTAAAATGATATTTTATTGCATATTTCGACGATTTAGAGCGGTTTGAGTGCTTTTCTAGCAAAACTCATTTTTAGCTAAAATACTCAAATTATCACTATTTAAATAAAATTTCTACTGCAATTGAAATTTATGGGAAAAGTAACAAAATTTTATGATTTCTTTAGGAACCTTACTCATAGGTGTATTTTTCAAAAAATAGTTTTCAGAAAATCCTTGAAAATGCTCTTAAATCGTCAAAATGCAATAAAATCAAATTTTATAGCATTTTTAATATTTATTAATTATTTACATATTTTTAAAAATCCCATTAAAAATCTATAAAATCATTATTTTTATAGAATATTTCATATTATTTTCGATAAATACAAGAAACATTAAAAACTCAGAAAATGTGCTAAAATCGTATTTTATTGCATATTTCGACGTTTTAGAGCGGTTTGAGTGCTTTTCTGCAAAACTCATTTTTAGCTAAATACTTAGATTATCACACTTTTAAATAGAATTTCTACTGCAATTGAAATTTATGGGAAAAGTAAGCAAAATTTTATGATTTTCTTTAGAACCTTACTCATACGTGTATTTTATCTAAACAAATAGTTTTTCAGAAAATCATTGAAAATGCCTTAAATCGTCAAAAAATGCAATAAATTCAAGTTTTATAGCATTTTTAAT
>WNWK01055214.1:0-11337 GCA_009830355.1 Cherax destructor
TTGGACATAGATAAACATAAGAACATAAGAAAGGGGGAACACTGAAACAGGCCTCCCCCATACTTGGCAGGTCCATATAAAAACCCAACCCACCAAAAAAATTTTTTGCCCAAACCCCCCCCATCGCCATCCAAGCAAAACCCCCCGAAACCCCCCTCCCCCTAAAACTGTGCAAGCCCCGTTCAAACCCAACCCTCTCACCCCAAAAGCAAAAAAAGGAAACACTGCATCAACCAACTGATCCACACTAGGAAAAACCCAAAAAACCCAAAACAAAACTCCCCCCAAACCCCCCTACTCCATCCATGAAATATGCGATAATCAGGGCACTTAAAATGGGTTTTGAAGGGGCAAACACCTGGTCCATCTAGGGCCGAATGGCCAAGATGGCCATCACTAGGGTACTGGGGGGCCGAAGCACCTGGTCCATCACTGGGGTGTGGGGGGGGGCATGGTCCATCACTGGGGTGCTGGGGCCCGGCACCGGTCCATCACAAGGGACTGAAGGGCCGAAGCACCTGGTCCACCCCGGGTACTGAAGGAGTAAAGCACCTGGCCCATCACCGGGGTCTGAGGGGCACCGGGTCCTCCCAAGGAACTGAATACCCCCAAGCACCTTGTCCATCACCGGGGTACTGGGGCCAAACCACCTGGTCCACCCCCCCGGGTCTGGGGAGCAAACACCGGGTATCCCAGGGTCTGAATATCCCGAAACATATCCATCACCAGGGCGTTGAAGGAGCGAAGCACCTGGTCCATCATCGGGGCACAATCCCGAAACCGGGTCCATCACTAGGGTACTGGGGGGCCACCTGGTCCATCACTAGGGTGCTGAGGGAGCGAAGCACCGGGTCCATACAAAGGCTGGGGGCTGAAGCACCTGGTCCATCCCAGGGTACTAAAGGGTAAAGCACCTGGTCCATCACCAGGGTACTGGGGCGAAGCACCGGGTCCATCACCGGGAACTGAATGAGCCGCCCTGGTCCATCCCGGGGTCGGGGAGCCAGTTAACACTGTGCTATGAATCGATATTAGACTCCGTGTTGTTGGTGCATGGAAAAAGTTACCCCCACTCTATTGAAAGGATTTTTCCCCAAAAAATCCAACGGGTTTTCCCACACCCCAAAAATGTCAAAAATGATATCGGGGACTCGGGTGAAGGTTTCCCCGGTAAAACAGTTGCCGGGGGTTTCAAGTGTAGATTAGGAACTACTGGCGAGTGAAGTTTGGGGGTCGACTTCCCTTGGGAGTACGCCGGCCCCCACCAGCCTTGAATCCGATGATCCGTCGGGAAACAGAGGACTGTGGGAAAACCAAAAAAATTACTCACCCTCTAGTATTTATTCACATGTGGCATAAGGCCTTTAAAAGAAATGGTGAAACCGTAATAAATAACTTTACCAAAAGCCAAGGCAGGGCAAAGCAGAAGTTAATGTTGCTAAATGAGTGAAGCTCTTGAACATAAAATAATTAAGATAAGCAGCTGTAAGTACTTACAGTGAGGTCGGGCGTGGTCAATCAAAAGGATTTAACCTGTGGCTGGAGCCTAGCATTACACCTCTCACCGGGTGGAAAAGGGGGTATAGTGGGAGCTAACACTCACCCCACCTCAACAAGCAGACTACCATTAAACCATCCTCTACATACCTTCCCCACTTCATCACTCCTATCTATGGACTTTTCCCTCACACTGTCACTAGATACTAGCAGTGAATGTGGGAGCGTTATACCGCCTCCACTTTCAAATTCAAATTCAAATTCAAATGCTTTATTTTATAATATACAAGGTGGGGTGTACTTATAATTATACATTTTTTGAAGTAGATATTACAAGATGGCAATAATATGCCTAGGTATGCCTAGGCTTTTCAGGCAGTCTTATGATAGGTCTTACTCAATAGTGATACAATGATTATACTGATAGTAAGGTTAGATATTGTGGGGATTAACTAGGTTTACAGAATTGAGGTACTGAAATATAAATATTTAAGAATTTAACAATTAGTTTATATATTAATCATAAAAGGGGATGTATTGGTGATTTAACAATTAGTTTAAGAATTTAGCAATTAGTTTATATATCAATGATAAAGGTGATGTATTGGCATAATCAGATTCTATATTGGGGTGTCTTAGGCAAACTTATGACTAGTTAAGAATTATGAAGAATAGTTGTATTAGAAATTTGGTTATACTGTGCAAATTAAGGGGAATCACAGATATCAATAAGTTATTTTTTCTGTGATATGTGCAAGATAAAGTAGTTTTCATTTGGTTAGCTACGGGTTTGGGGTAAGTGAGATAAGATGTTTTTAACGGTGCTTTGAAAATGGAGGTTGTGTCTGCAGTTCTAGAGTTTTCAGGCAGGGGGTTCCAGATTTTAGGCCCTTTTATGCGCATTGAATTTTGTCACATAATGACATATTTTATTCATTCTAGAGTATATATCAGGTTTCTATGTTATTTAAATTGTTTATTATGTCATATTAGATGAATTGTGATAGATAAATAAGCTGTATAGATGATATTAGCAAAATATTGAAGTATCTTGTCGTGCCTCCTGAGAGCCGGAACGGATTAATTGCATTTCAATTAATTTAAATGAGGAAAATTGATTCTGCAAACTAGCAAATCCAGATGCGGGGCAAGGTCAAGGAATGACTTAAACTCCAAGTAGAGGTTCCTGTATTCAATAATGCATAACAACTAAGTCTTCTATTTTTTGTGTGAATAAAAATTCAAAATTGAACAAGTGTAATATAAGAGAGGCCTAGGGATGTAACTAGTGAACAGAGGAAATGTTTTTTAGTGCCAGGAATGTCTATATTGTTTATTCTGGACCCTATTTTTAAATTGGCAATTTTTGAATTTTGTGTGAAATTCAAATTACTAGTTTCTGATCAGTTTATTGGGTAGTTGAAGTAGGTAAATGGGCAGTTCTTGTACTCAGTCGATAGAATAGAAAGAATTCTAGCAAAATACTATGAATTTGGCTGACTGAACAATGGAATTGGCGAAAATAGAGCTCAAAGTAGGCAAAATCACCAATGCATAAATACTGCTGAGACCGCTGAATTTGTGAGCATAATTCCATAAGTTTTCCATCAAATTTCGTACTTTTGGTTTCATTACTTTTTTTTTTTTTTTAAATTCTTCGACTCTTGAGAGCAAGTTTGAGAGCAGGGTCTTAACACTGAAAGGGTAGGGTTAATAGTGTACTTTATATGTAGCTGCTTGATAATGCTCTTATAGCCTAGCCAAAATTTTTGCAAAACATCTTGCTTGTTTAACCCTTTCAGGGTCCAGACCCCTATCTGAAACTTGTCCACAGGATCCAAGAATTAAAAACAAACAAATTTATGTTTTTCTTTTGAAATGGTAGAAAATCGTTTTCTGAAAGTAATAAAACAAAAAGTACAAAATTTGATGGAAAGTTGATGAAATTACGCTTCGCAAATTTTGCTGTGTCCACGATATTTACTCATCAGCTGATTTTGCCAATTGAACTCAAATTTTAGGCCAATTGCATTATTCCAGTTGACCAAATTCTTAGCTATTTCGCTAGTATTACTTCTATTTTATCAACTGAGTGCAAGAATTCACCCAGTCAACTGTTTCAACTACCCAATAAAGGGATCGGAAATTGGTAATTTGGCCAATTTACACAAAGTTCAAAATTCCAATTTCAAAGTAGAGTCCAGAATAAACAATGCAGGCATTCTTGGCACCAAAATAACATTTTCTCTGTTTATTAGTTACACTTCCAGGCTTTACAAATGAATTTCATTTTTATTTTTTATTCACATAATGAATTTTTATTCACTCCAAAAATAGTAGATTTATTGTTATGCAATATTGTAATAATTGTATAAATAATATCAGCGCATTCATGAACACACATTAGACCCACAGCTGATGGTGTTGGATGTGTGATGTCATTTGTTTACTTGAACATCGGCAAAATCAAACATTTCCGCTACTTTGAGCTCAGTTTCAGCCATTTTCAGTATAAAACCACTCAAAATCATCTCTATTTCTGTAACTAATCTTCCATTCTATCAAATGAGACCAGAAACTGCGAATACAACTGTAAAATACAAAAAAACACCGCAAAATCGCGTTTTAATCCAAAAAAACAGTCGCAGTTTTTTCTCATTATGCACTGCTTGCTGTAGGATTTGTTTTATGTGGTGCACACTTACCACATAGATTTATTCTCTCATATCTAGGCCCAAATTACTGCTCACAACTTTCTGAGTGAGCTGAGCTCATGGCGTAGAACTACGTCTTGGACCCAGGCTTCAAAGCTGTAGAACTACAGGACGGACCCTCAAAGGGTTAATTACATGAAATGAAAGACAAGAAACACTTTAAATATATTTAATAGCATTAACCCTTTGAGCGGCCATCACAAAGATCTATGTTATTGACTCCAGGGGTCTTTCACGTAGTTCTACGTCATGAGCTTGGCTCGCTTAAGATAAGCTGTGAGCAGTAAATTTTGGCCAAGATATGATAGAATGGGTTTGTTCAATGAGTGTCCACAGTATAAAAATAAAATCCTGCCCTACACGGTGCGGGATGAGAAAAGCAAAACTCTGACCGTGTGTTTGGTTTAAAATAGTGACTTTGAGGAGTTTTTCTCAGATGGTTTTATTGGCTGTTTCTTGATATAATTTGATAGAATGGAAGACACACTACTAAAGCTGAAATGATTTTGGTAGGTGTCAGGACTGGCAGTAGCTTCGAATAGGGTTCAGAGTAGCAGAAATGTTTGATTTTTGCAGATTTTCCTGAGGACGGGTAAGGCCTCCTTACACCCCGCAGTCTGTAGGGAAAGTTGTGTGGATTTAGGTTGCTGGGTATCTAGCAGGGAATGATTGGAGGCAAGCAGTAAAGCAGAGACATGTGGCCAAGGTATGGTAATGAACATGTACGAACAGTGCACTAGTGCAAGGGAGGTCATGTACATTAAGTAGCCTCCCTCATAGGACAGTAAATAGATTTGCCTGTACACTCACCACAAAATGGAGGGAAACACCTGGTACATGCTATATTTTCCCTTATATGTACTACTCTTCTATGTAAACTGATTAACATGGCATGTTCACTAAAAATATGCTACAATTTTACAACCATGTTAGGGTAAAATGTGCAAACATATCCATGTTAACTGACAGTCTACTTTATCTTGAAGTTTGCAACCCAAACTTTTTTTCTGTGCTTCAGCTACAATGTCACTAAAAATAAAAACATGAAGTAAACAGAACAAAGATGGTAAAATCATCTTGCTTCTATTACCTAGTCTTTCATAGATCTCTTGGAGTTCCAGCAAGCATGTGAGACCCTAGGGTTCTGCAGAACTCATATTAAAACCCTGGTCTGTGGCATTATTAATGCCACTTTCTTTGAACATTTACAAATTGTATCTGGTTACACTGCATACTACTGTATGTTCACTCACTCATAAATCCTGTAGTTGTCATCTCTTGATTCTCTGTATGCATCCCATTGTTCCTAGGCTTCATATTTGAATGTTTAAAATGGTTTGTTAATTGATACATCGAAGGGTTATAGCTGGCTAGTGGTTCACTGGAGTCACAGCTGTGTAATTGTTAAATTTTTCCACCCTCTTATTAACCTCAGTTGTATGAGCTGGGAACTGATCCTCTACCAAAGGGCAGATTATTAATGCTCAACCAGTATGCCTTGACTACACTTGAAGTTTATACTTTATAGTATAAGCTAATAATATTTTGCTCTGCAGCCATTAAGTAATGTAAATACATGCATTAAGTAGCAGAAAGATTGTGAGACAACAACAGATCAGCGTCAACTTGAGTATATTTATGCTTTGATACTCAAAACTATGCAAGTACAGTTAGATATCACATCTCTCTCTCTTGGGTTAAGCAGACAGAGGATCAAGCCTCCATTAGCAGATGGAGTATCAAACCTCCAATACTATGAACTGAATGACCTCATATTTGAGGGTGATGTGTGTGACTATTATCAGAGAATTTGGCATATAGAAATTAAAAAAATGTGAGGTTATCAAAATATAATCCAGAGGGCTGAGGAAGGCTTATTCAGGTGGTTGGGCATTTAGAAGATGGAGTAGACTAGGATGACCAAGAAAATGTATAATTGGGGTGAAAGGAAGGTGGGAGTAGGGGAGGGTTCATCCTAGGAAATGTTGAACTGAGGGGGTAAAGAAGGTTTTGAGTGCTGAGACTTTAGCATCTAGGAGGCTTTGTGAGTGTATTAGATGAAAGTGAATGGAGACAAGTGGTTTTTATGGCTTGACGGTAGTTTGAGTGTGAGCAAGGTAATATTCAGATAAAACATTTAGTAGGGCTTCAGTTCTGGAGGTGGGAAATACAGTGCCTACACTCTGGGAAGGGGGGGGGATATCACAATTCAGGTCATCTGAAATGTGCTATCCACACTTCTGGCAAGAAGCAAACGATTTCAATGAATTACTTTTTTTTTTTTTTTTTTGGGGGGGGGTAAAAGATGTGCAGTGTTTAAAAATAAAAGTAAGAAGTGTGTGGGGCACATGCATGCACGCATTCACTATCTCACCATATGGGTTGCGGGGGTCAAGGGGTGGCTCCGGGCCCCCTGTATGTGCAAGTATGCATGCATGTTGGTGTCACTAAAAAGCCATTTTCCTCATTGATTCTAGATTCTAAAATTTTTTGTTCTGATAAGCAGTACTGATGTTCTGCACTAGAGAGAGAGAGAGAGAGAGAGAGAGAAAGTTAAACAACTTGAAATATTTGAATGGTCAGAGATTTTTGTTTTGCTTATTCCCAAATTTCATTATGACTTATAATCTTTTTGGGGTTTTTTAACTAACAAAAAAATTACATGGGGAAGGAGGAGATAACAAATATTTTGATACAGTATAAGGTTTATACATAAGCACAGGCAGTCTTCAGCTGACTGGAGTTAGCTTGATGTGTGTCTGAGGCGAGTCGCTAACTTTCTCCTTGTTTTACTCTCCACTTTTTACTAGAATGAAAAAGGAGACATTCTTACCTAGTGCCTGTATTGACATTTGTCCGTTCATGCAGTTTCCAGTCACTGCTGGCTTTATGTAATATGTGGTTGGCTATATGTAATTATTTTCAGTTCGTGTGCCAATGTTACTAATAACAAAATGCAAATCAATTTCAGGTGTTATTTCAGGACTATTATTGCATACTATTTGCACTAAGTACAGTGTTCTTCACTTTATGATAAAGAAAATAATTGGGAAGATTATTAGGGTATACATTGAGGATATGATTTAACATACTGTATATATAATAAAGGTATAATATGTAATATACTGAGTTGTTGATATATCATATGTATATTTTTCTAAACTATTTTCACCATTGTAAAATATCTTTACTGAGCTCCTATGATTGTAAGATCATGTATATTTACAAAATGTACAATTCATAATAGGAAATAACTATTTTTATGCAAACAATCTCTTGCTTGCAAGCACTGTATTGCATGTACTGCTGAGTACTGTAAATGGCTATAGAAGTCAAATTCACATTATTTTTGTATTTAAGGTACATTAATTTGATGTTAAACTTGCCATTTAAATCTGTTTATAATTTCTGAGGAAGTCTGTACAAATATCCTGAATGTTTTTTAATAATGGTTATCAACTAAATTAGTTATGATAACTGATATATTGTCATATTAAAGCAGTTTTTCACTGTATTTTTACATTGGCTTTCTTAACTGTTCATTAAATGTTACACACTTTGGAGTTTGCTATGTATTTTGTACTTATTCTATACATATACAACTTTAGATAAGGGTTTTAACTTTGTAACAATAAAGACAGTTTTTTTCTGGAGATGTTGATTGTTTGATTAATTTAACATTCTGATTCCTAGCTTGACTTTCAGTATATTTTAACTAAACATATCATATCACAGCCAGATTTACAAGTTCACTTTTAATTGTCTAAATATTCCACAAGTTGCACCCAGAGGGAGACTATGACAGTCCTGCTGCAGCTATTTTTCTTCTAATAGCATTATAGAGTATGATTTTTGTTAACACGTCAGCTGTTTCCCACCGAGGCAGGGTGAGCCAAGAAGAAAGAAAAAACTTTCACCATCACTCATACATAATCACTGTCTTTTGCAGAGGCACTTAGATACAACAGCTTAGATGTTCCTCCAAATTGCCAATATCCCAAACCAATGTTAACAGACATTACCCCAGTATTGTTTGTTAAAGCTGTGGTGCTTGAAGCCTAGTTAATATACTCGGCTGGTGAAATCTAGAGCAGCACCACTGTTAGTTACCATTTTGTCCTAGGCACATGTCGATTTGACACTAGGCCTGTTGTATGTATGTGTGTGAGTGTGTGTGTAAGGAAACGCTCGAAATGTTTCCGCCCGCCGGAATAGAACCCGGGCCCTCCGTGCGTGAAGCGAGAGCTTGTGTTTGATAATATTTTTATTCCTGTATGGAGGGGCAGTAGAAATTCTCCTGATAAATGAGACACTTGTGCAACATTTGGGAATCTTTATTCTGGAAACATTTTGCCACTCAGTGGCTTCTTCAGTCCAGTGCAGAGAAAGGTGGAAGATGAGTAGTTGTTTGAGGTAATCAGTCCCTCAGCCTAGAGTCGATGTGTACAGTCCATCAGTATGTAGGTGAATGGTTCAGAGAACCGACAAGTTATAAATTAGACACATATTCAACACTTGGGTATCTTTATTGAGGAAACGCTTTCGCCACACAGTGGCTTCATCAGTCCAATACAAAGCAGAAAGGTGTAAGGAGAGGAGGAGTTTGAGGTAATCAGTCCTCGGCCTGGAGTCGATGTGTTCAGTCCATCAATCTTGTAGGAATACAGCACAGGGCCGCAGAGGTGGCTTATATACTGTAGTCAGGTGAGGTGAAGCAGGAGGAGGCGTTGTCATAGTGGTACCATCCACTAGTCGAAGTAGGTCTTCTGCACTGACTGAAGAAGCCACTGTGTGGTGAAACATTTCCAGAATAAAGATTCCCAAATGTTGCACAAGTGTCTCATTTATCAACTTCTCAGTTTGCTAAACCATTTATACACATTCTCCTTACATTATGATGATCAAAAATGGCATGAAATGTTAAGATGGTTAAGTTCATACTGACCTAGGTGGTACGTTGGTGGACAGCAACTGCCCAGGAGGTACTACCGTCCTGCTAAGCGAGTATAAAATGAGAGCCTGTAATTGTTTTAAATGACGGTAGGATTGCTGGTGTCTTTTCTGTCTCATAAACATGCAAGATTTCAGCTACGTATTGCTACTTCTACTTACACTTAGGTCACACTCACACATGCATGTACAAGCGTATATATACACACCCCTCTGGGTTTTCTTCTATTTTCTTACTAGTTCTTGTTCTTGTTTATTTCCTCTTATCTCCATGGGGAAGTGGAACAGAATTCTTCCTCCTCAAGCCATGCGTGTCGTAAGAGGCAACTAAATTTAATGCTGGGAACAAGGGCTAGTAACCCTTCTCCTGTATACATTACTAAAGTTAAAAGAGAAACTTTTGTTTTTCTTTGGGCCACCCCGCCTTGGTGGAAGTGGCCGATTTGTTGAAAGAAGAAGAAGATTAAATTTTTATAGGGGGAAACCTCTTTAAGGGGGGGCTTCTTGACGAGGTAAAGAGGCTATCGGTCTGAGGAATTGGACCTCTTGGTCTTCTTCCTCAGACTGAACCTAATTACCCCCCAATCCTCCCTCCCCTTTCCAATCTTCCCCATCCTCCCTTTTCCCTTTCCTCCTCTCCTCCTCATCCCTCCCTTATTCCCTTCGTTTTTACCCTGTGAGCTTCTCCTAGGGCATTCTGGTTCTTAGGTAGGGGGAAGGGTACCGTGGTCCATCCCATTCCATTGAGGTTCTTGCCGGTGGTGTAGTTTGCTGTGGAATCTGGATCGCCTGGGGATGTCCTGATCCCTCTCCGGTCTCCCGGGGGGTGGCTTTGGGTATCTTTCGGGCGACGGGTGTATCTCTGGAGGCCACCTTTTGGATTCCAGGTTTGGTGTTCGAAGGAGGTATCCTTGTGGGGTATCCGGGCGCCCTTCTTTGTCCGCCGAGGAGGCTCGGTGGATGTGAGGTTGCTATCCCGGATTGCTGGTTTACTGGCAAGAAGGGTAGGGTATGGCACGGGTTCCATGCAGCATCTGCACTACTTGCGGTGTTGAGGTCCTCTTGGGTGCGGAAGGGGATTTATGCCCCTTTCATTCCTCCTAGGAGCTATTCCTCCACGTTCCCCCCTTTTTTTTTTTTTTTTTATTTATATTTTATTTTCTTTCTTTTTTTTATTAAAAACAAAAAGAAAGAAGCAACTTAACCATGGACAACCCAATCCGTGAACCTCCTACCCCCGGGCCTCTTTCTGATACCGCACCCAGTTCTGACCCTACCTCGTTAATGGACAACTCTTTGGACACCTCCCATTCCCCTGTACCTCTTGCTGGTGCCGGTTTGTCACCTGCTTCAGGTATCGGGGTTCCGACCAGCCCTTTTGACACGTCTGACCTTCGCTCTTCTCTGACCTTGATTCCGGCTTCTCCCTCGACGGTGCGGCAATTTTCGGATTGCTCCCCCGTCACACATCGGACCACCTCCGGTCACACATCCAAATGACCAAGACCCTTACATGACGATTCGACACTTCCTTCTCATTCCTTTCAGAAAAGACCAGCTCGTCACGCACTCCCCTTAAACACTTTGTTTCACACTACTCGATGGACATAGTTTTTTACTCTAAGACCGACTACTCCAACTACCTATCTTTCCGATCATAGTATTGGTAAAGCTCTCCTACGCAATGTAGGTAAAGATATCTCATTTCACGCTCTCAAGAGCGGCACTCGCATCATCACAGTCCAGAATGCTGACCAAGCTCGCGATCTTTCTCTCCTTACGACCATAGATACTATTCCTATCACTATTGACAAACATCATTCTCTCAATTCTTGTAGTGGCACTGTCATTTTACCCCACACCATTGTCCAACGGAATTTCCAGACATGTGGTGATGACATTCTGGAGCAGCTTGAGCTCCAAGACCTCCCTATCCTTAAAGTTGACACTTTTGTCCTCCCTGCCCGTAAGCGAAGACGTTATCCTTGCAATATAGCTTGTTTAACATTTGACTGCCGTGAACTTCCACCCTCGGTCTACATTGCAGGACATCGTTACAAGTTCAAAAGGTGACCCTACACCACAATAGTGTAGAAACTGCTGGCGTTTTGGTCATCCAGCAAAATTGCAGGTCCATGGCCGAATTCCCAGTCTGTGGTGAAAACCCTGCCAGTCC
>WNWK01055215.1:0-11337 GCA_009830355.1 Cherax destructor
ATTCTGTTAGTGGGACGGATTGTGAAGGACCTGCCTAGTATAGGCCAACAGGCCTGCTGCAGTGTTCCTCCTTTCTTATGTTCTTATGTTCTTATGTAAGCTGCCTTTTCGTTCAGTAAGGTATGGTGTTGATCAGGTACGTCTCCAACCACGGCACTGTGAAGGAAATAGCTTGGGGGACCTTTCATTGTACCTACTGCTATGTTAGGTGAGGCTGAGAAAGAGTCGGCTTCATAGTTAGGAAAAGGGAGTTGTACATTTACATTGTCTTGAGTCATAAAAGCAGCTGGGATCTGTATCGTGTCGTACGATCCATCTACCATATTTGGGTGTTGATAAGGATGAATTTCAGCGAGTGTCGAGTTGCTGGTAGTCTCACCCATATTCCCGGAACCGTAAGCTGTTTTTTCCTTCAATAAGGTTTGGTGTTCGTTAACTAGAGAGGACAAGGGATGGGGTACGTCTCCAACCCCGGCACTGTGAAGAAAATAGTGGAGGACTGTTCATTGTACCTTCTGCATGTTAGATGAGTCTGGGAAGAGAGCATGTGACATTTATTGTAGCACCGTTTCAAGCTCCAAGCTGTTACAAACAATACATGGACACGGTGGGTATATATGCTTAAAGTGAGGTGTAAAACTAGTGGTAGTAGTAATAGAAATATTAGATGTAGTAGTGATAATACAATGAGGTACAACTATCAACTTGTACTGAGTAAGGTTACGGAAGCTATTACTTGGGTAGCATAAAAATAGGTTAGACAAATATTGTTAAAGGTTAGATTTAAGAAGGTCTGATCAGTGTTCTCCTCTGTTATGTTCTTGTGTAGTATTACACATTGCAATAATAAAATGTCACATTAGTTGCACTTGTGTCTTTACCTAACATATTGGGTTGATTGGTGTCGTGTTTAGTTGTGGTTTTGATATGGACCTCCTTGTATTGCAATAGTTCTGCAGTGTTCCCATTCTTATAAGAACAAAGAAGGAGGAACACTGCAGCAGGCCTGTTGGCCCATACTAGCAGGTCCTTCACAATTTCTCTATAACAGAATATCTCCTCAACCCAATTTTCAATGCTACCCAAGAAATAAGCATGATAATTCTATTTACTCATGTGCAAGTCCCACTCAAATCAAACCTCTCACTCATGAATTTATCAACCAATTTAACTCATAGCTTTGATAATTCTGTTACCATCAACTACCCATAAAAACCTTCTATATTTTCAACTAAATTACTAAGGTCCTTGCTTCAATAACCCTACTAGGCAGACATAAGAACATAAGAACATAAGAAAGGAGGAACACTGCAGCAGGCCTGTTGGCCCATACTAGGCAGGTCCTTCACAATTTATCCCACTAACAGAATATTTCCTCAACCCAATTTTCAATGCTACCCAAGAAACAAGCTTTGACAATTCTACCCACTCATGCGCGAGTCCCACTCAAATCCAACCCTCTCACTCATGAATTTATCCAACCTAAATTTGAAACTACCCAAGGTCCTAGCTTCAATAACCCTACTAGGCAGACTGTTCCACTCATCAACTACCCTATTTCCAAACCAATACTTTCCTATATCCTTTCTAAATCTAAACTTATCTAACTTGAATCCATTATTGCGGGTTCTCTCTTGGAGAGATATCCTCAAGACCTTATTTATATCCCCTTTGTTAATACCCATTTTCCACTTGTATACCTCGATCATGTCTCCCTCATTCTACGTCTTACAAGTGAATGTAATTTTAGGGTCTTCAATCTTTCTTCGTAAGGAAGATTTCTAATGCTATGTATTAATTTAGTCATTCTACGCTGAATGTTTTCTAACGAATTTATGTCCATTCTGTAATATGGAGACCAGAACTGAGCTGCGTAATCTAGGTGAGGCCTTACTAATGATGTATAAAGCTGTAATATAACCTCTGGACTTCTGTTGCTAACACTTCTTGATATAAATCCCAGTAATCTATTTGCCTTATTACGTACGCTTAGGCATTGCTGTCTTGGTTTAAGGTTGCTGCTTACCATCACCCCAAGTCCTTCTCGCAATCTGTATGGCTAAGTTCTACGTTATTTAACTTATAAGTGCTTGGGTTATGGACACTCCCGAGCTTCAGAACCTTGCATTTATCTACATTGAACTGCATCTGCCACTTTTCTGACCACGAATTAAGTTTGTCTAAATCTTCCTGAAGTTCTATGACATCTATGTTTGAATCAATTATCCTACCTATCTTCGTGTCGTCGGCGAATTTGCTCATATCACTAGTAATTCCCTCATCAAGGTCATTGATATATATTATAAATAACAATGGGCCTAAGACTGATCCCTGTGGAACACCACTTGTTACAAGTCCCCATTCGGATTTAACCCCATTTATGCACACTCTCTGCTTCCTATTGGTGAGCCATGACTCGATCCATGACAGCACTTTTCCCCCAATGCCATGAGCTGCCACTTTCTTTAACAGTCTCTGGTGCGGTACTCTATCAAAAGCCTTACTAAAGTCTAAATAAACAATATCGAATTCTTTATCGTGATCAACAGCCTCAAAAGCTTTACTGAAGAAGGTTAATAAATTAGATAGGCAGGAACGGCCCCTCGTGAATCCATGCTGGGTATCATTAATCAAATTATGGTTATCTAGATGGCTTCTAATAATATCAGCTATAATTGACTCTAGTAATTTGCCTACAATTGAGGTCAGGCTTATTGGGCGGTAGTTTGACGGTAGTGACTTGTCCCCTGCTTTAAAAATAGGAATTACATTAGCCATCTTCCACTATTTCCAAACCAATACTTTCCTATATCCTTTCTAAATCTAAACTTATCTAATTTGAATCCATTATTGCGGGTTCTCTCTTATTTATATTCCCTTTGTTAATACCCATTTTCCACTTGTATACCTCGATCATGTCTCCCCTCATTCTTCGTAATTTTAGGGTCTTCAATCTTTCTTCATACGGAAGATTTCTAATGCTATGTATTAATTTAGTCATTCTACGCTGAATGTTTTCTAACGAATTAATATCCATTCTGTAATATGGAGACCAGAACTGAGCTGCGTAATCTAGGTGAGGCCTTACTAACGATGTACAAAGCTGTAAAATAACCTCTGGACTTCTGTTGCTTACACTTCTTGATATAAATCCCAGTAATCTGTTTGCCTTATTACGTACGCTTAGGCATTGCTGTCTTGGTTTAAGGTTGCTGCTTACCATAACCCCAAGTCCTTTTCGTAATCTGTATGGCTAAGTTCTACGTTGGAAATAAATGGTATAAAATACCGACACAATGGAAAATAAACACATAAGCAGTATAATGTGATCTTATCGAGTCACAGACAGATCTGTCTGTGACTCGATAAAGCCCACTGCGTGGGCGAAACGTTGTCAATAAAGGATCACATTATACTGCTTATGTGTTTATTTTTCCATTAAGTTCTACGTTATTTAACTTATAAGTGCTTGGGTTATGTACACTCCAGAGCTTCAGAACCTTGCATTTATCTACATTGAACTGCATCTGCCACTTTTCTGACCAGGAATTGAGTTTGTCTAAATCCTCTTGAAGTTCCCTGACATCTACGTTAAAATCAATTATCCTACCTTTCTTCGTGTCATCGGCGAATTTGCTCATATCACTAGTAATTTCCTCATCAAGGTCATTGATTAAGATTTAGAAAGGATATAGGAAAGTATTGGAAATAGGGTAGTTGATGAGTGGAACAGTCTGCCTAGTAGGGTTATTGAAGCTAGGACCTTGGGTAGTTTCAAATTTAGGTTGGATTAATTCATGAGTGAGAGGGGTTGGATTTGAGTGGGACTCGAACATGAGTGAATGGAAATAAATGGTATAAAATACCGACACAATGGAAAAATAAACACATAAGCAGTATAATGTGATCCTTTATTGACAACGTTTCGCCCACGCAGTGGGCTTTATCGAGTCACAGACAGATCTACCTGGAAAATGAGCAACATGGAGATATATATAGGGTACAGTACCCTATATATACTGTACCCTATATATATCTCCATGTTGCTCATTTTCCAGGTAGATCTGTCTGTGACTCGATAAAGCCCACTGCGTGGGCGAAACGTTGTCAATAAAGGATCACATTATACTGCTTATGTGTTTATTTTTCCATGAGTGAATGGAATTGTCAAAGCTTATTTCTTGGGTAGCATTGAAAATTGGGTTGAGCAAGTGTGAAGATAGACATAGAGCGTTGAATCTCCACTCTCTGGAGAGACGTAGAATGAGGGGGAGATATCATCGAGGTGTACAAGTGGATGATGGGCATAAACAAAGGAGATATTAATAAAATACTGAGGATATCGAACCAAGTAAGAACCAGAAATAACATAAGAACATAAGAACATAAGAATGGAGGAACACTGCAGAAGGCCTACTGGCCCATACAAGGCAGGTCCTTATCAAAACCACCACTACCTAAGAATTTACTCCTGTACTCACGACACTAATCAAACCCAGCCCCTCCCACTCATATATTTGTCCAATCTCTTTTTAAAGCCACCCAAGGTCCTAGCCTCTATCACCCTACTCGGAAGATTGTTCCACGCATCTACAACTCTGTTCGAAAACCAGTACTTGCCTATGTCCTTTCTAAATCTAAATTTATCCAATTTAAATCCGTTATTTCTCGTTCTTACTTGGTTCGATATCCTCAGTATTTTATTAATATCTCCTTTGTTTATGCCCATCATCCACTTGTACACCTCGATGATATCTCCCCTCATTCTACGTCTCTCCAGAGAGTGGAGATTCAATGCTCTAAGTCTATCTTCATACGGGATTTAAATTGGATAAATTTAGATTTAGAAAGGACATAGGCAAGTACTGGTTTTCGAACAGAGTTGTAGATGCGTGGAACAATCTTCCGAGTAGGGTGATAGAGGCTAGGACCTTGGGTGGCTTTAAAAAGAGATTGGACAAATATATGAGGGGGAGGGGCTGGGTTTGATTAAGTGTCGTGAGTACGGGAGTAAATTCTTAGGTAGTGGTGGTTTTGATAAGGACCTGCCTTGTATGGGCCAGTAGGCCTTCTGCAGTGTTCCTCCATTCTTATGTTCTTATAGATAGAACCCGCAATAATGGATTCAAATTGGATAAGTTTAGATTTAGAAAGGATATAGGAAAATATTGGTTTGGAAATAGGGTAGTTGATGAGTGGAACAGTCTGCCTAGTAGGGTCATTGAAGCTAGGACCTTGGGTAGTTTCAAATTTAGGTTGGATAAATACATGAGTGAGAGGGGTTGGATTTAAGTGGGACTCGCACTTGAGTTAATAGAATCTGCAAAGCTTATTTCTTGGGTAGAATTGAAAAATAAGTTGGGCAATTATTCTGTTAGTGGGATGGATTGTGAAGGATCTGCCTAGTATGGGCCAACAGGCCTGCTGCAGTGTTCCTCCTTTCTTATGTTCTTATGTTATGTTAGTGGGACAGATTGTGAAGGACCTGCCTAGTATGGGCCAACAAGCCTGCTGCAGTGTTCCTCCCTTCTTATGTTCTTATATTATAAACAACAACGGGCCTAAGACTGATCCCTGTGAAAATCCACTTGTTACAGGTTATAAGTTAGGAAAGCGTTGAAAATTTTTCTACATCTAGATTCCAAGATGATGTATCTGGCAGGATTGGTTATATAAATGGTTTAGAAAACGGACAACTTGAATAATTAGACATACAGAGAAGAATGAGTAAAATGATTTGCTGTATAAGGAATCTTCCGTATCAAGACAGACTTAGAACCTTGAATCTCCACTCTCTGGAGAGACGTAGAATGAGGGAATATTTTGAACCAGAAATAATGGATTTAAGTTGGATAAATTTAGATTTAGAAAGGACATAGGTAAGTAGTGGTTTTCGAACAGAGTTGTGGATGCGTGGAACAATCTTCCGAGTAGGATGATCGAGGCTACGACCTTGAGTAGCTTTAAAGAAATTACACAAACCTATGAGTGGGAGGGGCTGGGTTTGATTGCTGTCGTGGGTACGGGAGTAAGTTCTTGGGTAGTTTTGATAAGTACCTGCCTCGTATGTGCTAGTATGCATTCTGCAGTGTTCCTCCATTCTTATGTTCTTAATTATGGACACGTTTCGCCATCCAGTGGCTTCATGTTCTTGATATTTCATTCACGGGATATTAGTTGCGGGATTAATTAAAAAAAATATTCATTTTATATAATATATTATTTTATTATTTACATATACACAAAATATACTGTAGGATTACCATTCGCATATGTACATTATACACAAAAAAATTACATATCTGAAATAACCCTACGAATTTGAGACTGAATTTACAACATACTCCCATCATGTATGGGTGAAGGGTGTTTGATGCCACGTATGTACAGAGGTTCCACTAAGGTCTCTCACCCCTTTTCCTTTTTCCCTTACGCATTTTTAAATCTCGTGGCGCTGGAAAGCTGCGGCTGTCAAGAGATGTTGAGGCTGCGGCTTTTTTCGGATCCTTGTGAGTCTTCATATGTTTGTTTAGATGTTCGGGGAACATAAATTTTTTGTCACACATTACGCACTGGTAAGGTCTAATACCACTGTGTGATCGTAAGTGTCGAGTGAGTGATTCATTCACGGTGAATACCTTTTTGCAAAGGTCAAAAGGACACACGAATGGTGGCTGCAATCGTTTTCTCTCATGCCTCTCATTATGAACCTTGAGAAGGTCATTTCGCATAAAACTTTTACCACACTTCTCGCACAGGTAGGGTTTTTCTCCTGTGTGTATTCGCCAATGACGCTTGAGGTTCTGCTTGCACGTGAATGCTTTGTTGCAGGGATGCCATTGACACACGTATCTGCGTTCTCCAGCGTGCCACTGCAGGTGATCTCTTAGGTGTGACATCCTTGTGAAATCCTTGGTACAGCTCGGAATGTGACATGCATATTTTTTCTTCTTCACAGTTTCACAGTCCTTAGAAACTGCTTGATTATTAGGAGATGGGCATTGAACATTTTCAGTGCCTTGTGTCTTGATAGCATCTGTGCGTTTTTCATTGTGATGTTTCAGATTATTCTTTAGGTGCGACTTCCTCGCATAGAGTTTGGAGTAACCAGGAAATTGACAAAAATGTTGTTTTTTCATAACAGCTGCACTATCTTTACAGTCGGCTCCATAGCTAGCAAAAGGGAGTTGTACATTTACATTGTCTTGAGTCTTAAAATCAGCTGGGGTCTGTATTGTGTTGAACGATCCATCTACCATGATTGGGTGTTGATATTGATGAATTTCAGCGAGTGTTGAGTTGCTGGTAGTCTCACCAATATTCCCAGAATCGTAAGCTGCCTTTTCGTTCAGTAAGGTATGGTGTTGATCAGGTACGTCTCCAACCACGGCACTGTGAAGGAAATAGCTTGGGGGACCTTTCATTGTACCTACTGCTATGTTAGGTGAGGCTGAGAAAGAGTCGGCTTCATAGTTAGGAAAAGGGAGTTGTACATTTACATTGTCTTGAGTCATAAAAGCAGCTGGGATCTGTATCGTGTCGTACGATCCATCTACCATATTTGGGTGTTGATAAGGATGAATTTCAGCGAGTGTCGAGTTGCTGGTAGTCTCACCCATATTCCCGGAACCGTAAGCTGTTTTTTCCTTCAATAAGGTTTGGTGTTCGTTAACTAGAGAGGACAAGGGATGGGGTACGTCTCCAACCCCGGCACTGTGAAGAAAATAGTGTGGAGGACTGTTCATTGTACCTTCTGCTATGTTAGATGAGTCTGGGAAAGAGTAGCTATGTGACATTTTATTGTAGCACCGTTTCAAGCTCCAAGCTGTTACAAACAATACATGGACACGGTGGGTATATATATGCTTAAAGTGAGGTGTAAAACTAGTGGTAGTAGTAATAGAAATATTAGATGTAGTAGTGATAATACAATGAGGTACAACTATCAACTTGTACCTGAGTAAAAGGTTACGGAAGCTATTACTTGGGTAGCATAAAAATAGGTTAGACAAATATTTGTTAAAGGTTAGATTTAAGAAGGTCTGATCAGTGTTCCTCCTCTGTTATGTTCTTGTGTAGTATTAGCACATTGCAATAATAAAATGTCACATTAGTTGCACTTGTGTCTTTTTACCTAACATATTGGGTTTGATTGGTGTCGTGTTTAGTTGTGGTTTTGATATGGACCTCCTTTGTATTGGCCAATAGGCCTTCTGCAGTGTTCCCCCATTCTTATAAGAACAAAAGAAAGGAGGAACACTGCAGCAGGCCTGTTGGCCCATACTAGGCAGGTCCTTCACAATTTATCCCACTAACAGAATATTTCCTCAACCCAATTTTCAATGCTACCCAAGAAATAAGCTTTGATAATTCTATTTACTCATGTGCAAGTCCCACTCAAATCAAACCCCTCTCACTCATGAATTTATCCAACCTAAATTTGAAACTACCCAAGGTCCTTGCTTCAATAACCCTACTAGGCAGACTGTTCCACCCATCAACTACCCTATTTCCAAACCAATACTTTCCTATATCCTTTCTAAATCTAAACTTATCTAATTTGAATCCATTATTGCGGGTTCTCTCTTATTTATATTCCCTTTGTTAATACCATTTTCCACTTGTATACCTCGATCATGTCTCCCCTCATTCTTCGTAATTTTAGGGTCTTCAATCTTTCTTCATACGGAAGATTTCTAATGCTATGTATTAAGAACATAAGAACATAAGAATGGAGGAACACCGCAGAAGGCCTACTGGCCCATACAAGGCAGGTCCTTATCAAAACCACCACTACCTAAGAATTTACTCCTGTACTCACGACGCTAATCAAACCCAGCCCCTCCCACTCATATATTTGTCCAATCTCTTTTTAAAGCCACCCAAGGTCCTAGCCTCTATCACCGTACTCGGAAGATTGTTCCACGCATCAACAACTCTGTTCGAAAACCAGTACTTGCCTATGTCCTTTCTAAATCTAAATTTATCCAATTTAAATCCGTTATTTCTCGTTCTTACTTGGTTCGATATCCTCAGTATTTTATTAATATCTCCTTTGTTTATGCCCATAAGAACATAAGAAAGGAGGAACACTGCAGCAGGCCTGTTGGCCCATTCTAGGCAGGTCCTTCACATTCCATCCCACTAACAGAATATTTGTTCAACCTAATTTTCAATGCTACCCAAGAAATAAGTTTTGATAATTTTATTTACTCATGTGCAATTCCCACTCAAATCCAACCCCTTTCACTCATGAATTTATCCAACCTAAATTTAAAACTACCCAAGGTCCTTGCTTCAATAACCCTACTAGGCAGACTGTTCCACTCATCAACTACCCTATTTCCAAACCAATACTTTCCTATATCCTTTCTAAATCTAAACTTATCTAACTTGAATCCATTATTGCGGGTTCTCTCTTGGAGAGATACCCTCAAGACCTTATTTATATCTCCTTTGTTAATACCCATTTTCCACTTGTATACCTCGATCATGTCTCCCCTCATTCTACGTCTTACAAGTGAATGTAATTTAAGGGTCTTCAATCTTTCTTCGTAAGGAAGATTTCTAATGCTATGTATTAATTTAGTCATTCTACGCTGAATGTTTTCTAACGAATTTATGTCCATTCTGTAATATGGAGACCAGAACTGAGCTGCGTAATCTAGGTGAGGCCTTACTAATGATGTATAAAGCTGTAATATAACCTCTGGACTTGTGTTGCTAACACTTCTTGATATAAATCCCAGTAATCTATTTGCCTTATTACGTACGCTTAGGCATTGCTGTCTTGGTTTAAGATTGCTGCTTACCATCACCCCCAAGTCCTTCTCCAATCTGTATGGCTAAGTTCTACGTTATTTAACTTATAAGTGCTTGGGTTATGGACACTCCCGAGCTTTAGAACTTTGCATTTATCTACATTGAACTGCATCTGCCATTTTTCTGACCAGGAATTGAGTTTGTCTAAATCCTCCTGTAGTTCACTGACATCTACGTCTGAATCGATTATCCTACCTATCTTCGTGTCATCAGCGAATTTGCTCATATCACTAGAAATTCCCTCGTCAAGGTCATTTATATATATTATAAACAACAATGGGCCCAAAACCGATCCCTGAGGAACGCCACTTGTTACAGATCCCCACTCCGATTTAACCCCATTTATGCACACCCTCTGCTTCCTATTGGTGAGCCATGACTCGATCCATGACAACACTTTTCCCCCAATGCCATGAGCAGCCACTTTCTTTAACAGTCTCTGATGTGGTACTCTATCAAAAGCCTTACTAAAATCCAAATAAACGATATCGAATTCTTTATCATTATCAACTGCCTCAAAAGCCTTACTGAAAAAAGTTAATAAATTAGTTAGGCAGGAACGGCCCTGATGAATCCATGCTGAGTATCATTAATCAAATTATGCCTATTGAGATGGCTTCTTATGTTATCAGCTATAATCGACTCTAGTAATTTGCCTACAATTGATGTTAGACTTATTGGGCGGTAATTTGATGGTAACGACTTGTCCCCTGCTTTAAAAATAGGAATTACATTAGCCATCTTCCACGTATCCGGCACTACACCTGTTTGAAGAGATAGGTTAAAAATGTTAGTTAAGGGTTCACAGAGTTCTATTTTGCATTCCTTAAGAACCCTTGAAAAAGCTCATCAGGGCCTGGCGATTTATTTTGTTTCAAACGGTCTATCTGTTTGATAACTATTTCGTTAAGTAAAAGGACACAAATGCAACTAATGTGACATTATATTGTGGCAACGTTTCGCTCTCCAGGAGCTTTCTCAAGCCGTTACAAGCGTTACATGGACACAGTGGGCTATTATATACTCTCAAAGTGAGGTGAAATACTAGTGGTGGTCGAGGTAGTAGTGATAGTAGTAGTAGTAGTAATGAGGTGAAATACTAGTGGTGGTCGAGGTAGTAGTGATAAGTAGTAGTAGTAGTAGATAACTATTTCGCTAGTGACTGTGATACTACATAATTTATCTTCTCCAGGCCCACTAAAATACCTAATTCTTGGGATATTATTAGTGTCTTCCTGAGTGAAAACCGAGAGAAAATAATTATTAAAAATAGAGCACATTTCATTATCTTTGTCAGTAAGATACCCATAATTATTTTTAAGGGGACCTATCTTATCTCTAACTTTTGTTCTATACACCTGGAAAAACTTTTAGGCACTGTTGTCTTGGCTTTAGATTCCTGCTTACCATGACTCCCAAGTCTTTTTCACATTCTGTATGATCAAGCTCTACTTCACCTAGTTTATAAATTCGAGGGATATTTTCATTAAGAACATAAGAACATAAGAATGGAGG
>WNWK01055216.1:0-11337 GCA_009830355.1 Cherax destructor
AAGGAATCACGGTATGTTTTTATAAGGTTCTGTTTTAAGCCTTATGTGTTGAGATCTTGGTACGGTATTTGAGGTAGTATAGGCCTCGGTTTGGTTTTGTTTACTTTACCCTGTGTGGTGAAGTGTTATGAGATGTTTGGTTTGTTGTATTGTCAAGTGTGAAAGGATGGAATGTGTGGAAGTGGAAGTTTTTATGGATGGGTAAATATTTTGTAGCAATTTGAGTGAATGGTTTGTTGTATGTTGTTTGGAAGCCTTTATGTTTAGGGTTTAATGTACGGCTTCTATGTTGTGTATGACTGATAGTGATCAGTTGATCCTTTATTTTGTGAGAGCTTATAATGTTTTTTTTGGCTCGGGTTGGGTGTGGGGTATGTTGACACATTTTGTTGTTGGTTAAAGCCAATTTTTTTTTTGGGTGTAATAACCAGGTGTGGTGGATGTGTTGTACTTTTTAGGTTTATTGAGCAGATTTCATCTATTTTGTGGATTGGAGTTAAATTGTTTAGTTGCAAGTTGATAATAAGAATGTATAGCACTGTCATAAATAAATACACTTTTGGTGTCTGGTGCTCGTTTTGATGTTTGCTATTGTTTAATGTTTGGATAATATATTATGTTTTATGATGTTATTTAAAATTGTTAAAGAAAAGTTACGTTTTGAATGAGTTCATATTTTACTATGTAAATTTTGTTTGGTTTGTTATATTTGGTTCAAGGTATGTTAATAATGTATGTAAGTTTATGTTTAATAAAATATAAAAAAAAAAAAAAAAAAAAAGTAACGGTGAAAAAACAACGTCAGTAATTATGAGCAGTGTTTTTTTCATATACACTTGTTTCTCTGTTTGTTACTGAGGATCTTTAATGTGAGGACGAATTGTCTGTCAATTTAAATCTGATTCAACAATTTGGAGATGCTTACAGTTTCGGCAGGATGTACGAGTAGTGTACACAGGGACGAGTATTGTACATAGGGTCGAACAGTGTACACAGGGACTAGCAGTGTGGAGAAAATTCTTCTGTATAGAGGGTACCTCTCAGCCCCCCTCAGCTCTGAGGGACTTAGCCCTCCCGGAAGGGGCTAGTGGACTCTTCCTTCCTCGCAAACAGCTTTATTAAAACCACATATGTACCAGGAATCTCCATGTACGGCTCTCTCCGTGCTAGAATTTCTGATCAACTACACAATGAGGGTTAAACGAGAGTAATTACTCTTTTCCCCATGCAGGAAAATTAAGGTAAACCTGCGCCCACTTGATCTACAAGTTGGGTCTATTATGACTTCTAGTCTACAGCTAAATAACAAGAAACATACTCTCTTGTGTTAATTCTGATTGCACAGTGTAGCAAGGAAGGTATATAAAGCTGAGTTCAACATATTCCTTTGTGCGGACGATGAACTGGAGGGCTAAGAGAGCGGCGGGCCTTAGATTGCTTCAAGGAACAGAAGAGACTTGTCACAACAGAGTTGCCTCCTTAAATTTAAAAGACAAAGGGACAGTAGTGACCAGTGCGTTCTTGACTCTTGTTCATTCTGACAATCTCAGCAAACTAGGAGTCAGGAAATTCGTGGTAGAACGAATCACGTAGTGTTTATAGCGTCTCCGTGTGACTTTGTTGATTGAACATTGGGAGTGCTAAAATATACAGTGTTATTCAGTGTTCTCCTGCTGGTGGTGAGGTATGGATAATTCCACGAAACTATGGACAAATGATGGTAGTGAATGACGTAGTGCAACCGGTATGCGAGTGATTGTAGCGATCATTAGCGACGTTTGTGCGAATATTAGTGCAACCTTCCCGAGACACTCAAGTCTTCAGTCAAGTCACCGATATCGGTATCGTGTCAACACCAATGACACAGGACTCCAGCTATGAGTCAGGCAGGTTTTATTCTCCTTTCATTGGCCCCAAACACTGCAGTTATAGGAATACCATCTACAAAAACCCAATGAGTACCACTAGGCATTTCAGATGATAGTGAAATGCTGGATATATGCTCCTTTGGGGCAAATTGTATGAATTGCTCACTTGTTAATCAACAGCTTCTGTTTACACTGAGACAGTATCCCGAAGTGATTTCCAGGGAGCGGCTGCTGGAAATCGTGCTGTTAAAAGTTAAGTAACGCTTGTCTTAGTTATTTTCATGCAGAAAAATGTACTTATCTAACCAGTTCTCCACAAGCAGTGTACAAAGGGACGAGCAGTGTACACAAGGACGAGCAGTGTACACAAGGACGAGCAGTGTACACAAGGACGAGCAGTGTACACAGGGACGAGCAGTGTACATATATAAGGTCTAACTTTACTTCTAATAAGCTCTGCATAAACGGTCTAGCTAACTTGTATCTAGGCTCTGTATAGTTGAGGTTGGCATCATTGTGGTTAAGCTTTCAACACCACCACATTCATACGTCAAGAGGAGCTAGCAACAGACTCCTAGCTGTCAGATGCTAATCATCCGTGCCTACGTTGGTCTGGCGGAGCACCAAGAGGCTTATTAATCAGGCCATCAGTCAGGAGGCCTGGTCTGGTACCAGGGGACGAGGATGACCCTGGGAAGCAACAGCAGGAAGACTTATCATTGTATCTTGTGGTGAGGTCTCTGCCTAGAATGACTGTACTGGAGTGTTACTGCAGTGACTGTACTGGAGTGTTACTGCAGTGACTGTACTGGAGTGTTACTGGAGTGACTGTACTGGAGTGTTACTGGAGTGACTGTACTGGAGTGTTACTGGAGTGACTGTACTGGAGTGTTACTGGAGTGACTGTACTGGAGTGTTACTGGAGTGACTGTACTCCAGACCGACGTATTAGCCACTTGGCCAGTTAGCTTCAATAAGATTCATCCAACTAGGTATATTTCCACACCATAGGAAGGTTAGCTACTCTTTGAGATGACCTTATTATTTTGCAAAGTTTTAAGAGTTATTTTCAGTAAAGATAATGACACGTATGGTGGGAAAGATGATGAGAATTATGTATGTGAAAGTAGGAATGATATTGTGCAAGCTTGTAGTAGTATGTGTGGTGTGTACGGGGAGGTTTGACGAGGAGGGTGAGGGGTGTGGCGAGGAGGGTGAGGGGTGTGGCGAGGCAGGTGAGGGGTGTGGCGAGGCAGGTGAGGGGGGTGGTGAGGCAGGTGAAGGGTGGTGGTTGACCTCTGTTTAATTCCCACCAGGAATGGAATATCCGCCCAGGAATGGACTGGTTAGTGAGTTACTACCTCAGTTACCAAGTCACCATCACTATCACTCTCACCTCCTCCTCCTCTTCCTCAAACACGTCCATAAGGTTACATACAAAAGCATTCAGAGGTTTTCATCCAGACTAGAGGCGTGTTCAGCGAGAGATTAAAGGAAGTAAACCTGACGACACTGTAACAGAGAGCTAGGGAGACTTGCTCAGGACGTACAGGATAATTACAGCGTTTAAAAGGAACGTTTCTGTCTCAGATGGGATGCATACACAGGTTTCAAGTGTAGGTATGCTTAAGAAATAAAAATCAGCAGTGACCTTCGACGAAGCTTCAGAAGCGGGTCCAAAAGCTGAGGTTCGTCCCGACCTTCGGTCACTTTGACATGGAGGCATGGTTTGTGCTTGGGGGGAGTTGGGGGCCTCTTCTCTAGGAGGGGAGTGCCACTATCTCTTTCGGCAAAAATGGTGGGATATTTCCCCTTTTGTCTAAATTTGCTGACACAACCTATGACATGGAATGAAGAATGCTTCTTAATTATAATAAGTGTACCTTTGATATTTTAGAAATATAATATCTTTAAATTGGTGAATAAGCAAACACTTCTAGTGCCGTGTAAGTAAAGCAAAGACACCAGGAGCTAATGCTCGTCCTCCCCATCAAAGAAGTCGATCAGTACACACTACTAATTTATTTAACAGCTAACATAAAAAAAATGGTATATTTTTTTCTAAAAAACTAAACTGCAAGTGCCCGAGTTGGTCAATCACTGGGAGAGAGTTAGTTTGTGGTGCTGTTTCTGTGCAGGTGTGGCACTGAATGTTGATGTGCAGGTGTGGCACTGAATGTTGATGTGCAGGTGTGGCACTGAATGTTGATGTCCAGGTGTGGCACTGAATGTTGATGTCCAGGTGTGGCACTGAATGTTGATGTCCAGGTGTGGCACTGAATGTTGATGTCCAGGTGTGGCACTGAATGTTGATGTCCAGGTGTGGCACTGAATGTTGATGTCCAGGTGTGGCACTGAATGTTGATGTCCAGGTGTGGCACTGAATGTTGATGTCCAGGTGTGGCACTGAATGTTGATGTCCAGGTGTGGCACTGAATGTTGATGTCCAGGTGTGGCACTGAATGTTGATGTCCAGGTGTGGCACTGAATGTTGATGTCCAGGTGTGGCACTGAATGTTGATGTCCAGGTGTGGCACTGAATGTTGATGTCCAGGTGTGGCACTGAATGTTGATGTCCAGGTGTGGCACTGAATGTTGATGTCCAGGTGTGGCACTGAATGTTGATGTCCAGGTGTGGCACTGAATGTTGATGTCCAGGTGTGGCACTGAATGTTGATGTCCAGGTGTGGCACTGAATGTTGATGTCCAGGTGTGGCACTGAATGTTGATGTCCAGGTGTGGCACTGAATGTTGATGTCCAGGTGTGGCACTGAATGTTGATGTCCAGGTGTGGCACTGAATGTTGATGTCCAGGTGTGAGTCTACTGAATGTTGATGTCCGGGTGTGGCACTGAATGTTGATGTCCGGGTGTGGCACTGAATGTTGATGTCCGGGTGTGGCACTGAATGTTGATGTCCGGGTGTGGCACTGAATGTTGATGTCCGGGTGTGGCACTGAATGTTGATGTCCGGGTGTGGCACTGAATGTTGATGTCCGGGTGTGGCACTGAATGTTGATGTCCGGGTGTGGCACTGAATGTTGATGTCCGGGTGTGGCACTGAATGATGTCCGGGTGTGGTACTGAATGTTGATGTCCAGGTGTGGTACTGAATGTTGATGTCCAGGTGTGGTACTGAATGTTGATGTCCAGGTGTGGTACTGAATGTTGATGTCCAGGTGTGGTACTGAATGTTGATGTCCATGTGTGGTACTGAATGTTTGTATTTAAGACTTTTTTTTGTTATGGGTCAAGATACGATCGTTTTAATGTTAATTGTCCACCTGTGGATTTTAAAGTTATTGTGTCAAGTGAAGCAAAGAACATTGTCGTGACCACTTACCAGTAATGCAGATGGGTCCACATGGATACGAAGACGGGGAAAAAGGTTGTTCTGTGTATTTTGTCCTCATTCTCAAGTCCTCTTCAGAGTATACACGCTCCATATTGTTTGTCTTTGTCTACACGTGGGTTAATTCCTATTATTGGTCCAGGTTTTCCTAAAAGTGGGCCACCTGCCAGGTGGTCTCGTTTACAGGTAACGTTGTTTACGTTTCCCGTTAACCAGGCCACATACGCTGGTCAGGCAGCCGGCAAGTGGAGACTTCTGGCGAGCTAGTTTATCGGCGATCACTGATGCAATGCCACACACTAACACAGAGAGGCACGGACATAGTGAGTGGTGAAGGCTGACAGGTCATGCACTGGGTAAACGGCATACTTAGCAGATGACTTTTGATAAACCAGGAGAGAGAGAGAGAGAGAGAGAGAGGTGCTGATTGATGGAGAATCCAAACATTGTTAAGCTGGGCTGGCTAGCGTGGTTCTCGCCCTCTCTCTGTTTTAAGGTTTATTACTCTTGTATGTGCTGCTGCTACTTCTACTACTTACACTACCAGTCTTACCACTACTTCTTTTTCTTCCTCTCTTGGTCCCGTCTCTGTCCCCCCTCGCCTATATATACTGGCTCCCTCACTCTACTGTGTTAGTGTGACTTTGAAAACGGTCCAAGTCGGACTGAAACGTCGTAAGTTTCTCTCTCCTATGAGCGGGTTATTATTGTATTGTTCCACTCACGGTATTGTACCTTTTTGTTCATCATTCGCAGTATTGGTTCACCTCCAGTGATATGTTTGATGTGATACTAACATCAAAATCTCTCGCTCTCACTGATACTGTGTCTCGTGTCGTTCCTCTCCTTCAATCTCCTTCATGACATTAGAATTGTTTGGATTGAATATCAACAGCCATTTTTATTAAACTGTATTTGAAACCTGTTTTTTTTCATTCCTCGTTAGTTTTATATGACCAGACACACCCGAGTCACTCCCTTCTGGTAGTTCATTTTCATATATTAGGAACAGTAGCAAGCCTAATACTGATCCTTGTGGGACCCTACACGTTACTCCCATCCTGACGTCTCATCCTTTAGTGTTATGCCATAATTTCTCTCTCGTGAATTTATGTGATTCACTTGAGTATTTTACTATGGTTGTTCTTTTAATTTCTGGCTTGGGCTCTAGTATGGCACCCATATTTAATGCTTTCGTTCTTGTCTAAAAAGTTGCAGTCCACCCTTCCTGTCCTTCTTGTTTTATCTATATGACTCATAAAACTGCGACAAGTTTGTAAATCTCTTCTGGTTTCTCAAATAAATCTTCTTTCCCAATGTTCCATTTCTTTTTTCTTAAGTCTTCTCAGAAACTTTAGATAAAATGCATGTTAAATGAAGTACTTTTTCTCCGGTTTGTCCACAATATATATATATATATATATATATATATATATCTTTCAGAATAGGTAAAATTCAGCAATTAGCAAGAACTCATTTAAAATTAAGTCCTTTCTAAAATTTTCTCTTATACCTTTAAAGATATATTTTTTTCATTTATGTTAATATAAAAATTAATAATTTTGTACCAAAAGAACCTTAGAAAACTTACCTAACCTAATTATAACAAGCGCAATTTAATTTAGCCTAATCCAACTAAATATATTTTAGATAAGTTTACAATAATTTAATAATAAACAAACACAATTAAATATATATATTTTTTGTTAGGTTTAGAATGATTTTTGCGAAATTATTGCATACACAAATTTTCGCTTGCCTTATTCGGCAAGAAGAGCGTTGCCGTTTAGGCCAAAATCGCAAGTTTTACCTATTCGACACGACATATATATGGGTATCACGCTGTTTTTTCTAGTGTTGCTTTGGTTATATCAAGCTCCATTAGTAATGTCATTGATTTTTCCTTTGTTGTGTGGGTGTTTTCTAGGGTTTGTTCATCTGTTCTTACTGTTCTGGTTTCAGATTGATCACTTCTGTGAAGACCTCTGTTATGTTCTTCACATACTAGTGTCATTCTCCGTTAATGCCCCTTCAGTTTTTCTTCAGCCATGTCACATGATTCCATACAACAATTTTTCTCATGTGGCTGTGGAGTAGTTTTGTCCTGTTTCTGCTCTTGACTATATAGTTCTCGAATCGTGTCTCGGCTTCCTTTCCTATCCTCTCATGCGCTGCTAGGTTTTCTGCATCTTTCTTGCATCTTTTTGTGTATTTCCACAAGATATTAGATATTTAGTATTTCCTGATCACTGGTACTTGAGAGTTCACTCTAGTCGATTTCACCAGTCAAGTTCTTCAAGGCAGGAAACTAAGACAGTTCATGCTTGCTCGCCTTCCTCTGATTAGATCTGCCTAGCATGGGCCAGTAGGCCTGCTGCAGTGCTCTTTCTTTCTTATCTTATGTTCTCTCTTTTTTTCTTTGACGTGTTGGTTCTTCATTGTTGTCTCCACGAGTGTAGTTTACCGTGTTTCTTGTTCCTGGTGGGACTCCCAGTTCTCCCAGTCAGTTTAAGTGTTTTTCCTAGTATCGATAATTTAACTTTGCTTTTTCTTTCACTCTACTACTACCAGTAACTGTCTTTTAATTTATATTTTTTACTCTCTCTTGTCTCCGTTTTTCACATTTCCAGCGTTTCCTTGTCATTAATGACACACCAACTCCTGTGTCTTCCCTTTACTTTCTGGCGTGCGCGCGCACACACACACACACACACACACACACTGTGTATACAGTAGCATGTATACATGCCCATGTGTCAAGGCTTCAAGTTTACTCCTCAACGTTCAAACAGTTTTTGCTGGCTTCGTCTCTTGACTGCTTGGCTGACTGGCTGGCTAGTTGGTTGAATGACTGGCTAGGTGGTGGAATGACTGGCTAGGTGGTGGAATGACCAATTGGCTTCTTGGCTAATTGTCTGTCTCACCGAATAGATGGCGTATTGGTTGCTGGGTCGACTGGTTAATTAGCTAACTTGCTGACCTAGAAGATAATGTAACTGAAAGTGATAGTGACGTCACTCTTACCCCAACATGGCGTTGTAAACAAGATATGACGTCACTTAAACCCCCAGCATGACGGTGTAAACAAAATGTCATATCCGTTCCCAACATGACGGTGTAAACAAAATGTCACTTCCGCTCCAACACGGCGGTGTAAACAAGATACGTCACTTCCTCCCCCATCATGGCGTTCTAAACAAGACATGATGTCACTTCTACATACCCCAAAATGGCGGTAACTAGTACTGATTTTAACAGAAAACACGATACATTTATCTTCGATGTATGTCTCTGGCTCCTGTTGTACTGGGGAGAGAAACCAGGTTACTGGGGAGGGAACCAAGTTACTGGGAAGGGAAATCAGGTTACCGAGAAGGGAGCGGGTTAGAAGGGTAAGACATGAGAACCAGTTGGCAAGGCAGTAGGATCGATTGATATAGCAGAAGGACCGGTTGGCAGGGCAGGAGAACCGGTTGGCAAGGCAGGAAAACCGGTTGGTGGGGCGACTGAGACTGGAAAGGTCGACCAATATGTCTTCATCTAGGAATGTGAAGGTTTTCATCATTGACTGTGAGGCGAGGGGAGCATGTCTGGTGGGTGAGGGGAGCATGGCTGAGGGAATATGGCTGGGGAACCTTTGAATATGAGGGGAGAAGAGGTAGTGTAAGGGGTAGGGGGATAATGGGAGGGGTCGAAATAGAGGGAGTGGTCATGGGATGGAGGGATGGGTCGTGGGATGGAGAGAGAAGTCGTGGGATGGAGAGAGAAGTCGTGGGATGGAGAGGTGGGATGAGGGGGGTCCTGAGATGGAGAAAGAGGTGAAATGAAAGGAGGGGTAGTGGGATGGAGGGAGCTATGGAAGGGAGGAAAGAAGGGGTGGTGGAAGGGAAGGAAGGAGAGATGGACAATGTGTGGGAAGCAGAGCAAGAGGAAGAGGATTTGTTGGAGGGTGTCATTTAGCAGCCTCTCTCTCTGTCTCTCTCTGTCTCTGTCTCTCTCTCTCTCTCTCTCTGTCTCTCTCTGTCTCTCTGTCTCTCTCTGTCTCTCTCTGTCTCTCTGTCTGTCTCTCTCTCTCTCTCTCTCTCTCTTCTCTCTTCTCTCTCTCTCTCTCTCTCTCTCTCTCTCTCTCTCTCTCTCTCTCTCTCTCTCTCTCTCTCTCTCTCTGTCTCTCTCTCTCTGTCTCTCTCTCTGTCTCTCTCTCTCTGTCTCTCTCTCTCTGTCTCTGTCTCTCTCTCTCTCTCTGTCTCTCTCACACATTCTTCGTATGGTAAGTGTGCTGGAAAACATCGCACAGTGGGACGTGATAATCTAAATGGGGAAGTTTAAAGTGTATTAACTGTGAAAAAAAAGTGAGGCTGGCTTCCCCACTAGAAAGTATGGGGGAGCCAGCTTCCCCTGCAAACGATTCTGGTGACACCAGATGGCCTTCTGCTACACCAATTGTGGAAACTAGCCACTGATCTGCCACCATTCACACCTGTGACTACACCTGAATATGTGGGTGTAGGTGTGTGTGTGTCTCACTCTTCCTAACAAAATGTGCCCTCACCACTCAGACTGCCACTACACCTGTGACCCCGTGGAACGCTTAGGATGAGGTAATCATACAAGAAGTACCTAACATGGATAGTTAGTCAACTATGCGAGGGGTACCATCAGAGGACTCTGGTGTAACTGTTGGTGTGGTTGGTGAGGAAGAAAATATTTACTCGTGATTACCTCTGTATGGAAAGGTACCGGACTAACCTGACCTCTCTTAAGTCATAACAATCCTGCATAAAAAATGACCATCTTCAACAGATGTTGATATATTTTATAAAGACAGGTTGTCAGAATGTTGTCTTCGATCACAGAGATGATCCTACAAGTGAAATAATATTGGATTTCAAGCAGTGATTTCTGATTGCAAACATTGCCTAGGAATGTGCTGCTAAAATGACAGGAAATTATTTAGATAAAATTGTTCTGAAAATAAAAAGGTACAAACTATGTTATTTGTTCTGAAATTTTTGTACACTATTGCTTAAGCATAATAGTCTTACCATCTGACGAGCAAGAGGTTGTACTATATATTAATACAATGGATAGTTTATAAAAATTCATGGAACATTTCCTCCATCAGGAAGCGGTTGCCCAACTGACATTAGTGTAACCAAGAATATTAATGTCATCTTTATGCAGGAATATAGACCACCAGATGGAGTACGTCTCCATAAATTATGGATATGTAGCGTATAACTAAAGGTCAACTAATTGTTGTGTGATCTATGTTAGAAAGAACTAGCCTCGTCACTCCTAGCCCTGCAGTGTCTAGTAAACATACAATATGTTGGTGTTAAACTATATACAGGAAACCTCTTTAATATTTGTCACAACTAATCATTTGTAACGTGACGCTTTACCACATCACATTAATTTTTTTTTTATATTTTATTAAGAAACAGGTATATATACATATTACATACATGGAAACGTTCTAAACATATGAACGCTTATAATTACCAACATAATTTACATATTCTAATCGACATAGAAACTCACCACATTATACTTGTTACGAATACATGATCATCATATTGCTCATAACATCAAGGAGCCTCTATGAACAAAAAAAAAAAAACACTAGTCAAAACTTACAAAAGCAATATAGGCCCCCCCCCCTCCTTAACCTTCCTAACATAAAACTCCCCTCTGAAATCTTTGAGTAAACCAACTATATGTATACATAGCACACCCTACACCCCTAAATCTACACTAAATTGTACTATCTACACTAAATTGTACAATCAGAACTGTATATTACATGGTACCATTATTTCCATGCATCCTCTTGAATTCTGTCAAGTATGTAAATTATAAATATCACAATAATAACTAACGACTACGTTAACACAGATAATCCTAAACCAGGCAAATGTTCTCCACAAGATGAAACAATTAAACTTGGACTGTCTCTCACTGACATCGCAGTGCACTGCGCACTACACCCTAACCGTATATAAAAACATTAATATACTTAAATACACATATTACTTTCCTTTGCTGTTATTCTAATAATATTCCTTAATTCTAATCCTGACATTACACATTAAGAGACAGGTATATGTACATATTACAT
>WNWK01055217.1:0-11336 GCA_009830355.1 Cherax destructor
CTAATATCAAAAATTTAAAAAATTATAAATTTAATATTTATAATTAATAATTTTTAATATTTTTAAAATTATTAAAATTATAAAAATAATATTTTAAAATATTCTATAAAATCAAATAAAAACATTTAAAATTGAAAATTATAAAATGTATTTTAATAATTTAGTTTTAGATATTTGTTTTCTGAAAATCATTTTTCAGAAAATACTAAATTTTCAATTTAAATTATTTTACTAAATTAAATTTATAGGAAAAGTAAGCAAAATTTTATGATTATTTTGGAAGCTTACTTATAGTAATTTTATCTAAAAAAATAGTTTTCAGAAATTTTGAAAATTCTAAATCCAAAAAATCATAAAACAATTTTATAGAATTTTTAATATATTAATTTTAATATTTAAAAATCCCAAAAAATCTAAAAAAATATTTTTATGATATTTATTTATGTTTGAAATTAAAATAATCTCAGAAAAATATAAAATTTTTTTATGCATTTTACGTTTGAATGTTTAGTGTTTGGAAAACTCATTTTCACTTAAAACTTATTTATTTTTTAAAAAAATTTCAAAAATTGAAATTTATGAAAATAACAAAATTTATATTTTTTAAGTATTATAATTATTTTATTTAAAACATTAAAAATCTAAAAAATCAAATCTTAAATTTTAAATTATAAAATAATTTTAAAATTTAAATTTAATAATTATTTACATATTTTAAAATCATTAAAAATCTTAAAAATCAATATTTTTAAAAATTTATATTATTTTGAAAATAGAAACATTAAAGCTAGAAAAATGTTAAAATCGTATTTTATGATATTTCGAGTTTTGACGTTTAGTGTTTTTGAAAATATTTTCAGTAAAATACTTAGATTTACTTTAAATAAATTTCATAATAATTTATGAAATTAGCAAAATTTTAATATTTTATTTTAGAAATCTTAAAATTTATAAAAAATTTTTTATAAATATTAAAATACTTAAATTCAAAAAATCAATAAAATCAAATTTTATAAATTTTTATTTAAATATTTCATATTTTAAAATCATTAAATCATAAAAATCATATTTTATAGAATTTTATATTATTTAAAATACATGAAAATTAAAATCAGAAAATTTAAAATTTCTATTTTATTGCATATTTGTATTATAAAAGTAGTTTTGATCTTGGAAAACTCATTTCATAAAATAAATTTTCAAATTTTAATAAATTTCTAATATTAAATTTAAAAATCAAAAATAAAAAATTTTATGATTTTCTTTTAGGAATTACTTAAATATTAATTAAAAAATAGTTTTAAAATCTTATTTAAATTCAAATGCATAAAACAGTTATTTTTATATTTAAATATTTAATTTTTTAAAATCTTAAAAATCTATAAAATAAATTTTATAGAATATTATTATTTTAAAATCATAAATTAATTCAGAAAATTCTAAAATTATTTTATTGAATTTAGTTTTAAAGGTTTAATTTATAATATTTTTAGCTAAAATATTAATTTACATTTTAAATAATTTCATTAATTAAATTTATGAAAATAAAAATTTATGATTTATTTTAGAATTACTTATAGATATTTTATCTAAAATATTTTCAGAAAATCCTTGAAAATGCTAATTCAAATGAATAAAATCAATTTTAAATTTTGAATATTTAATTTTTAATATTTTAAAAATCCATTAAAATTATAAAATCAATATTTTATGAATATTCATATTATGAAAATACATGAAAATTAAAAATCAGAAATTTAAAATTTTATTGCAATTTAAACAGTTTTAGAATGTTTGAGTTTTTTAAAATTTCATTTTTCTAAAAATCATTAACTTTAAAAAATATTTATAAAATTTATGTAATTAAAAATTTTAGATTTTATTTGAGCAATTACTAAACGTATTTTATCTATAAGTTTTAGAAAATTTAAAATTTTCTGAAATCTTCAAAAAAAAATAGTTTTACATTTTAAATATTTATAATTAATTATTTTGAAAAATCCCAATTTAAATTTTAAAAATCATTTATAGAATATTTTATTAAAATAATGAAACTTAAATCAGAAAATATAAAATCATTTTATAGATTTTAGAGTTTATCTTTTAAAATCATTAACTAAAATATAATTTTAATTTTAATATTTTAAATGAAATTAGAAAAGAAAATTTTTCTTTTGAAGTTTTAAGGTATATTTTTCTAAAATATTTTCAGAAAACTTAAATGCCAATTAAATCAATAAATATTTTAATTGAAAAAATTTTATTTTTTTTTAAACCTTAAAATTATAAAATATTTTAAATTTTCAATTTTAAATCTAAAATTAAAAATAAAAAATGTTAAAACTTTTTATTATATTTACTTTTATAAATCTTTATGAAACTTTTTTAAAATATTAATTTTCATTAAATAAATTTAAATTGAAATTGGGAAAATGAATTTTATGATTTTATTTAAATTAGTTTTGAAAATATTTTTAAAAATCCTTAAAAGCCTTAAATCGTCAAAAATGCAATAAAATCAAGTTTTATAGATTTTGAATATTTATAATTATTTACATATTTTTAAAAAATCCCATTAAAAATCTATAAAATCAATATTTTTATAGAATATTTCATATTATTTTCGAAAATACATGAAACATTAAAACTCAGAAAATGTCTAAAATCGTATTTTATTGCATATTTCGACGTTTTAGAGCGGTTTGAGTGCTTTTCTGGAAAACTCATTTTCAGCTAAAATACTTAGATTTTCACACTTTTAAATAAATTTCTACTGCAATTGAAATTTATGGGAAAAGTAACAAATTTTATGATTTTCTTTTAGGAAGCTTACTTATAGGTATATTTTATCTAAAAAATAGTTTTCAGAAAATCCTTGAAAATGCCTTAAATCGTCAAAAATGCAATAAAAACAAGTTTTATAGAATTTTGAGTATTTATAATTATTTACATATTTTTAAAAATCCCATTAAAAATCTATAAAATCAATATTTTTATAGAATATTTCATATTATTTTCGAAAAATACATGAAACATTAAAAATCTCAGAAAAATGTACTAAAATCGTATTTTATTGCATATTTCGACGTTTTAGAGCGGTTTGAGTGCTTTTCTAGCAAAACTCATTTTTCAGCTAAAATACTTAGATTTTCACACTTTTAAATGGAATTTCTACTGCAATTGAAATTTATGGGAAAAGTAAGCAAAATTTTATGATTTTTTTTAGGAAGCTTACTTATAGGTATATTTTATCTAAAAAAAATAATTTTTCAGAAAATCCTTGAAAATGCCTTAAATCGTCAAAAAATGCAATAAAATCAAGTTTTATAGCATTTTGAATATTTAATAATTATTTACATATTTTTAAAAATCCATTAAAAATCTATAAAAATCAATATTTTTATAGAATATTTCATATTATTTCGAAAAATACATGAAACATTAAAACTCAGAAAAATGTGCTAAAATCGTATTTTATTGCATATTTCGACGTTTTAGAGCAGTTTGAGTGCTTTCTGGAAAACTCATTTTCAGCTAAAATATTAGATTTTCACACTTTTAAATAAATTTCTACTGCAATTGAAATTTATGGGAAAAGTAAGAAAATTTTATGATTTTCTTTTAGGAAGCTTACTTATAGGTATATTTTATCTAAAAATAGTTTTCAGAAAATCTGAAAATGCCTTAAATCGTCAAAAATGCAATAAAATCAAGTTTTATAATTTTGAATTAATAATTATTTACTATTTTAAAAATCCATTAAAAATCTATAAAAATCAATATTTTTATAGAATATTTCATATTATTTCGAAAATACATGAAGCATTAAAAGCTCAGAAAAATTGCTAAATCGTATTTTATTGCATATTTCGACGTTTTAGAGCGTTTGAGTGCTTTTCTGGAAACTCATTTTCAGCTAAAATACTTAGATTTTCACACTTTTAAATAAATTTCTACTCAATTGAAATTTATGGGAAAAGTAAGCAAAATTTTATGATTTTCTTTTAGGAAGCTTACTTATAGATATATTTTATCTAAAAATAGTTTTCAGAAAATCCTATGAAAATGCCTTAAATCGTCAAAAATGCAATAAAATCAAGTTTTATAGAATTTTGATATTTAATAATTATTTACATATTTTAAAAATCCCATTAAAAATCTATAAAAATCAATATTTTATAGAATATTTCATATTATTTTCGAAAAATACATGAACATTAAAAACTCAGAAAATGTGCTAAAATCGTATTTTATTGCATATTTCGACGTTTTAGAGCGGTTTGAGTGCTTTTCTGGGAAACTCATTTTCAGCTAAAATACTTAGATTTTCACACTTTTAAATAAATTTCTATACAATTGAAATTTATGGGAAAAGTAAGCAAAATTTTATGATTTTCTTTTAGGAAGCTTACTTATAGGTATATTTTATCTAAAAAAATAGTTTTCAGAAAATCCTTGAAAATGCCTTAAATCGTCAAAAATGCAATAAAATCAAGTTTTATAGCATTTTTGATATTTATTAATTATTTACATATTTTTAAAAAATCCCATTAAAATCTATAAAAATCAATATTTTATAGAATATTTCATATTATTTCGAAAATACATGAAACATTAAAAACTCAGAAAAATGTGCTAAAATCGTATTTTATTGCATATTTCGACGTTTTAGAGCAGTTTGAGTGCTTTTCTGGGAAAACTCATTTTCAGCTAAAATACTTAGATTTTCACACTTTTAAATAAATTTCTACTGCAATTGAAATTTATGGGAAAAGTAACAAAATTTTATGATTTTCTTTTAGGAAGCTTACTTATAGGTATATTTTATCTAAAAAATAGTTTTCAGAAAATCCTTGAAAATGCCTTAAATCGTCAAAAATGCAATAAAATCAAGTTTTATAGATTTTGAATATTTAATAATTATTTACATATTTTTAAAAATCCCATTAAAAATCTATAAAATCAATATTTTTATAGAATATTTCATATTATTTTCGAAAATACATGAAACATTAAAAATCTCAGAAAAATGTACTAAAATCGTATTTATTGCATATTTCGACGTTTTAGAGCGTTTGAGTGCTTTCTGGAAAACTCATTTTCAGCTAAAATACTTAGATTTTCACACTTTTAAATAGAATTTCTACTCAATTGAAATTTATGGGAAAAGTAAGCAAAATTTTATGATTTTCTTTTAGGAAGCTTACTTATAGGTATATTTTATCTAAAAAATAGTTTTCAGAAAATCCTTGAAAATGCCTTAAATCGTCAAAAATGCAATAAAATCAAGTTTTATAGAATTTTTGAATATTTATAATTATTTACATATTTTTAAAAATCCATTAAAAATCTATAAAAATCAATATTTTTATAGAATATTTCATATTATTTTCGAAAATACATGAAACATTAAAAACTCAGAAAAATGTCTAAAATCGTATTTTATTGCATATTTCGACGTTTTAGAGCGGTTTGAGTGCTTTTCTGGGAAAACTCATTTTCAGCTAAAATACTTAGATTTTCACACTTTTAAATAAATTTCTACTGCAATTGAAATTTATGGGAAAAGTAAGCAAAATTTTATGATTTTCTTTTAGGAAGCTTACTTATAGGTATATTTTATCTAAAAAATAGTTTTCAGAAAATCCTTGAAAATGCCTTAAATCGTCAAAATGCAATAAAATCAAGTTTTATAGATTTTGAATATTTATAATTATTTACATATTTTAAAAATCCCATTAAAATCTATAAAAATCAATATTTTTATAGAATATTTCATATTATTTTCGAAAAATACATGAAACATTAAAACTCAGAAAAATGTACTAAAATCGTATTTTATTGCATATTTCGACGTTTTAGAGCGGTTTGAGTGCTTTTCTGGAAAACTCATTTTCAGCTAAAATATTAGATTTTCACACTTTTAAATAGAATTTCTACTGCAATTGAAATTTATGGGAAAAGTAAGCAAATTTTATGATTTTCTTTTAGGAAGCTTACTATAGTATATTTTATCTAAAAAAGTTTTCAGAAAATCTTGAAAATGCCTTAAATCGTCAAAAATGCAATAAAATCAAGTTTTATAGAATTTTGAGTATTATAATTATTTACATATTTTTAAAAATCCCATTAAAATCTATAAAAATCAATATTTTATAGAATATTTCATATTATTTTCGAAAATACATGAAACATTAAAAACTCAGAAAAATGTCTAAAATCGTATTTTATTGCATATTTCGACGTTTTAGAGCGGTTTGAGTGCTTTTCTGGAAAACTCATTTTCAGCTAAAATACTTAGATTTTCACACTTTTAAATAAATTTCTACTGCAATTGAAATTTATGGGAAAAGTAAGCAAAATTTTATGATTTTCTTTTAGGAAGCTTACTTATAGGTATATTTTATCTAAAAATAGTTTTCAGAAAATCCTTGAAAATGCCTTAAATCGTCAAAAATGCAATAAAATCAAGTTTTATAGAATTTTTGAGTATTTAATAATTATTTACATATTTTTAAAAAATCCCATTAAAAATCTATAAAAATCAATATTTTTATAGAATATTTCATATTATTTTCGAAAAATACATGAAACATTAAAAAGCTCAGAAAAATGTGCTAAAATCGTATTTTATTGCATATTTCGACGTTTTAGAGCGGTTTGAGTGCTTTTCTGGGAAAACTCATTTTTCAGCTAAAATACTTAGATTTTCACACTTTTAAATAGAATTTCTACTGCAATTGAAATTTATGGGAAAAGTAAGCAAAATTTTATGATTTTCTTTTAGGAAGCTTACTTATAGGTATATTTTATCTAAAAAATAGTTTTTCAGAAAATCCTTGAAAATGCCTTAAATCGTCAAAAAATGCAATAAAATCAAGTTTATAAATTTTGAGTATTTAATAATTATTTACATATTTTTAAAAAATCCCATTAAAAATCTATAAAAATCAATATTTTTATAGAATATTTCATATTATTTTCGAAAAATACATGAAACATTAAAAATCTCAGAAAAATGTACTAAAATCGTATTTTATTGCATATTTCGACGTTTTAGAGCGGTTTGAGTGCTTTTCTGGCAAAACTCATTTTTCAGCTAAAATACTTAGATTTTCACACTTTTAAATAGAATTTCTACTGCAATTGAAATTTATGGGAAAAGTAAGCAAAATTTTATGATTTTCTTTTAGGAAGCTTACTTATAGGTATATTTTATCTAAAAATAGTTTTCAGAAAATCCTTGAAAATGCCTTAAATCGTCAAAAAATGCAATAAAATCAAGTTTTATAGAATTTTTGAGTATTTAATAATTATTTACATATTTTTAAAAATCCATTAAAATCTATAAAAATCAATATTTTTATAGAATATTTCATATTATTTTCGAAAATACATGAAACATTAAAAATCTCAGAAAAATGTACTAAAATCGTATTTTATTGCATATTTCGACGTTTTTTTTTTTTTTTTTTTTTTTTTTTTTTTTTTTTTTTTTTTTTTTTTTTTTTTTTTTTTTTTTTCAAGTTTATAGAATTTTGAGTATTTAATAATTATTTACATATTTTTAAAAATCCCATTAAAAATCTATAAAAATCAATATTTTTATAGAATATTTCATATTATTTTCGAAAAATACATGAAACATTAAAAATCTCAGAAAAATGTACTAAAATCGTATTTTATTGCATATTTCGACGTTTTAGAGCGGTTTGAGTGCTTTTCTGGGAAAACTCATTTTTCAGCTAAAATACTTAGATTTTCACACTTTTAAATAGAATTTCTACTGCAATTGAAATTTATGGGAAAAGTAAGCAAAATTTTATGATTTTCTTTTAGGAAGCTTACTTATAGGTATATTTTATCTAAAAAAATAGTTTTCAGAAAATCCTTGAAAATGCCTTAAATCGTCAAAAAATGCAATAAAATCAAGTTTTATAGAATTTTTGAGTATTTAATAATTATTTACATATTTTTAAAAAATCCCATTAAAAATCTATAAAAATCAATATTTTTATAGAATATTTCATATTATTTTCGAAAAATACATGAAACATTAAAATCTCAGAAAAATGTACTAAAATCGTATTTTATTGCATATTTCGACGTTTTAGAGCGGTTTGAGTGCTTTTCTGGCAAAACTCATTTTCAGCTAAAATACTTAGATTTTCACACTTTTAAATAGAATTTCTACTGCAATTGAAATTTATGGGAAAAGTAAGCAAAATTTTATGATTTTCTTTTAGGAAGCTTACTTATAGGTATATTTTATCTAAAAAAATAGTTTTTCAGAAAATCCTTGAAAATGCCTTAAATCGTCAAAAAATGCAATAAAATCAAGTTTTATAGAATTTTTGAATATTTATTAATTATTTACATATTTTTAAAAAATCCCATTAAAAATCTATAAAAATCAATATTTTTATAGAATATTTCATATTATTTTCGAAAAATACATGAAACATTAAAAATCTCAGAAAAATGTACTAAAATCGTATTTTATTGCATATTTCGACGTTTTAGAGCGGTTTGAGTGCTTTTCTGGGAAAACTCATTTTTCAGCTAAAATACTTAGATTTTCACACTTTTAAATAGAATTTCTACTGCAATTGAAATTTATGGGAAAAGTAAGCAAAATTTTATGATTTTCTTTTAGGAAGCTTACTTATAGGTATATTTTATCTAAAAAATAGTTTTCAGAAAATCCTTGAAAATGCCTTAAATCGTCAAAAAATGCAATAAAATCAAGTTTTATAGAATTTTTGAGTATTTAATAATTATTTACATATTTTTAAAAAATTCCATTAAAAATCTATAAAAATCAATATTTTTATAGAATATTTCATATTATTTTCGAAAAATACATGAAACATTAAAAATCTCAGAAAAATGTGCTAAAATCGTATTTTATTGCATATTTCGACGTTTTAGAGCGGTTTGAGTGCTTTTCTGGGAAAACTCATTTTTCAGCTAAAATACTTAGATTTTCACACTTTTAAATAGAATTTCTACTGCAATTGAAATTTATGGGAAAAGTAAGCAAAATTTTATGATTTTCTTTTAGGAAGCTTACTTATAGGTATATTTTATCTAAAAAAATAGTTTTTCAGAAAATCCTTGAAAATGCCTTAAATCGTCAAAAAATGCAATAAAATCAAGTTTTATAGAATTTTTGAGTATTTAATAATTATTTACATATTTTTAAAAAATCCATTAAAAATCTATAAAAATCAATATTTTTATAGAATATTTCATATTATTTTCGAAAAATACATGAAACATTAAAAATCTCAGAAAAATGTACTAAAATCGTATTTTATTGCATATTTCGACGTTTTAGAGCGGTTTGAGTGCTTTTCTGGCAAAACTCATTTTTCAGCTAAAATACTTAGATTTTCACACTTTTAAATAGAATTTCTACTGCAATTGAAATTTATGGGAAAAGTAAGCAAAATTTTATGATTTTCTTTTAGGAAGCTTACTTATAGGTATATTTTATCTAAAAAAATAGTTTTTCAGAAAATCCTTGAAAATGCCTAAATCGTCAAAAAATGCAATAAAATCAAGTTTTATAGAATTTTTGAGTATTTAATAATTATTTACATATTTTTAAAAAATTCCATTAAAAATCTATAAAAATCAATATTTTTATAGAATATTTCATATTATTTTCGAAAAATACATGAAACATTAAAATCTCAGAAAAATGTACTAAAATCGTATTTTATTGCATATTTCGACGTTTTAGAGCGGTTTGAGTGCTTTTCTGGGAAAACTCATTTTTCAGCTAAAATACTTAGATTTTCACACTTTTAAATAGAATTTCTACTGCAATTGAAATTTATGGGAAAAGTAAGCAAAATTTTATGATTTTCTTTTAGGAAGCTTACTTATAGGTATATTTTATCTAAAAAAATAGTTTTTCAGAAAATCCTTGAAAATGCCTTAAATCGTCAAAAAATGCAATAAAATCAAGTTTTATAGAATTTTTGAGTATTTAATAATTATTTACATATTTTTAAAAAATCCCATTAAAAATCTATAAAAATCAATATTTTTATAGAATATTTCATATTATTTTCGAAAAATACATGAAACATTAAAAATCTCAGAAAAATGTACTAAAATCGTATTTTATTGCATATTTCGACGTTTTAGAGCGGTTTGAGTGCTTTTCTGGAAAACTAATTTTTTAGCTAAAATACTTAGATTTTCACACTTTTAAATAGAATTTCTACTGCAATTGAAATTTATGGGAAAAGTAAGCAAAATTTTATGATTTTCTTTAGGAAGCTTACTTATAGGTATATTTTATCTAAAAATAGTTTTTTAGAAAATCTTGAAAATGCCTTAAATCGTCAAAAATGCAATAAAATCAAGTTTTATAGAATTTTGAGTATTTAATAATTATTTACATATTTTCAAAAATCCCAATAAAAATCTATAAAAATCAATATTTTTATAGAATATTTCATATTATTTTCGAAAAATACATGAAACATTAAAAAGCTCAGAAAAATGTGCTAAAATCGTATTTTTTTGCATATTTCGACGTTTTAGAGCGGTTTGAGTGCTTTTCTGGGAAAACTCATTTTTCAGCTAAAATACTTAGATTTTCACACTTTTAAATAGAATTTCTACTGCAATTGAAATTTATGGAAAAGTAAGCAAAATTTTATGATTTTCTTTTAGGAAGCTTACTTATAGGTATATTTTATCTAAAAAATAGTTTTTCAGAAAATCCTTGAAAATGTCCTTAAATCGTCAAAAATGCAATAAAATCAAGTTTTATAGATTTTGATATTTATAATTATTTACATATTTTTAAAAAATCCCATTAAAAATCTATAAAAATCAATATTTTTATAGAATATTTCATATTATTTTCGAAAAATACATGAAACATTAAAAATCTCAGAAAAATGTACTAAAATCGTATTTTATTGCATATTTCGACGTTTTAGAGCGGTTTGAGTGCTTTTCTGGGAAAACTCATTTTTCAGCTAAAATACTTAGATTTTCACACTTTTAAATAGAATTTCTACTGCAATTGAAATTTATGGGAAAAGTAAGCAAAATTTTATGATTTTCTTTTAGGAAGCTTACTTATAGGTATATTTTATCTAAAAAAAATAGTTTTTCAGAAAATCCTTGAAAATGCCTTAAATCGTCAAAAAATGCAATAAAATCAAGTTTTATAGAATTTTTGAGTATTTAATAATTATTTACATATTTTTAAAAATCCCATTAAAAATCTATAAAAATCAATATTTTTATAGAATATTTCATATTATTTTCGAAAAATACATGAAACATTAAAAATCTCAGAAAAATGT
>WNWK01055218.1:0-11336 GCA_009830355.1 Cherax destructor
TACCCAAGGCCACCCTTGGGAGACAGGAGAGGATTGGGACATCCCCAGGCGATCCAGATTCCACGGCAAACTACACCACCGCCAAGAACCTCAACGGAATAGGAATGGACCACGGTACCCTTCCCTACCTAGGAACTAGAATGCCTGTGGAGAGAAGCTCCCAGGGTAAAAATGGGAAGGAAATAAGGGAAGGATGAGGAGGAGGGGAAGGAGGAAAGGGAAAAGGGAAGATGGGAAAAGGGAGGGGGGATTGGGAGGTAATTAGGTTCGGTCTGAGGAAGAAGACCAAAAGGTCCAATTCCTCAGACCGATATCCTCTTTACCTCGTCAAGGAGCCCCCCTTAAAGAGGGGTGGTGGCATAAACAAGCGAAACAGGCTATCAGAGATTACTATAAAAGGGAGGCTCAAATTGATGGTCAATATCGTTACGGATTACAGCGTTATCTAGAGGAACAGCTAAGGGGATATAATGACAGGGTAGTGGGGAAACATCAGGTGGAGGTGGCGGTATTTAAGGAACAGCTGAGAGGTGCAGAATGAAAGGTTTCACGCTTTTAGGATAAAGGCAGGGGTAGAGGATGTATTGTGGGGAAATAGGCCGTCAGTGACTGTACTCCGTAAATTTCAGAAGAGGCGTTCAGATATGACAATACTGTCGGTGAGAGTGCATCAGGAAATCAGGAGTTATCACGTAGGGCAGGTACTTAGATCAACGGAGAGTATCACTTGCTATGCTGAGATGTGGTTTCAGGGATATTTAAAGAGTAGAGAGGGTGGGAAAGAGGCCAGGGAGGCGGTATTAGAGAGTATTATACCCAGAATAGGGAAGGATGAATGGAGGGGTATGGATGATGTAATTTCTGAAGAGGAAGTTTGGATTGCAATACAGGAGCGTAAGGCACCCGGTATAGATGGATTGCCGAGTGATTTTTATATTGTTAATTGGGAGGTGATGCGGGAATGTCTGACGAGTGTGTTTAGTAGAATGAAAGAGGATAGTGTCATGGGGGAAAGGGATCAGAATATAGGAGTGGTGGTGCTGGTGCCGAAGGGAAAGGAGGTGACAACAATAAAGAATTATCGTGCTATATCTCTCCTATGTGCTGACTATAAAATTTTTGCTCGTATATTAGCTAATATGATGAAGCGTGTATTGGGTGTTGTAATAGCATCAGGTCAAAGGGGAATACCGGGCTGTAATATGAGGGAAGGACAGTCAGATTAGGGATTTTGTTGAAAATCGAGAAGGGGAGGAGTGTTGGCAGTGGATTGGGAGGGTGCGTATGATTGTGTGGACAGAGGAATGTAAGTGAAAGTAATGGAAAGGCAGGGTTTTAGTAGGGGGTTATTAGATGGGTTGAAATGTATGCAGGGGCGTGTGTGCGTACACAGGTTAATGAGAAAGTGGGGCAGGAGGTTTGCATGGAGAGGGGCTTGCGACAGGGCTGTCCCCTGTCGCAAATTCTCTTTGCATGTGTGCAAGATCCCTTTTATAGATTAATACAGGATGGGGTAAGAGAAGACGTGGATGGGCTTGGCAGTGCAACAGGCATTACGGGATATGTCGATGACACCACCATTTTAGTGGGGAATGAGAAGGGAATGGGTAAGGTAGGGGCTATAATAGGAGATTTTGGGAGTGTAACGGGTTTGAGAGTAAATAAGGCAAAATCAAAATTATTGGAGGTGGGGGCATGGGTAGCGGGGGCGTTGGGGATGAGGTATGGATGGGTGGTTGTTGATAGTTTGAAGATATGTGGTGTGGTATTCTGTATGGAAGTGAGTAAAGCTAGTATAATAAATACGGAGGCGGTTGTAGGTGCGACGGTAGGTAGAATGAGTGGGTGGAAGCCAGAGAATGTAACACTGCTCCAATGGGTCATTGTTGTGAATATGTTGGTATATAGTAAATTGTGGCATGTGGTGGCTGTATATCTGTTGGTGACGCAAGAGGTCATATTGTTGCAAAATCGAGTCATAGGGTATAGATGGGGATATGGGAAACATTGGTTGTCCAAGGAGGTGGTAATGAAGAGGCGGGGTGTGGGTGGAATGGGGTTGCTGCCTTTGCAGCAGATGTTAATAGGAATGTATGTAAAACACAGATTCTTTGGTGTGGCTGGGGTGGGAGGGAGAAAGGTGGGAAGGGTTATGATTGAGGCTCGTGGCAGGGAAAGGACCTGATGTTATGTGAGGATATGTTGCATACACTCGTGGCGGTGAGGGAGCCGTCTAGGATGAAGGTGAGTAAATTAGCGAGGTTGGGGAGAGGCAGGGAGCAGGGTCTAGGATTGGTATTAAGGGAGTCGGTGTTTCCTATGTATAACTGGAGGAGTGTATGGTGTAGTTTCGGGAAGTTACGGATACCATCGTTAGTAAGGGATACTGCGTATCGTTTTTTGCATGGGATATTGGCTTCAAGGTAGGTGTATAATATGGGTTTGGTAAAGGAACGAGCGTGTGAGTGGTGTGGGAGCAATGAAAATGTGTATCATGCCGTTTATTTTTGTGAGGAGTTAAGGTGTGATGTAGTCAGTGTGCTTGAGGTCTACCTAAGCAGCCACACCTGCCCTTCGTAAATAGCTGTCAGACACGCCTCTCCGATTAAGGCTCAGGTCTTTGTCTTTTGGACTAGCGTCAGGTTTCGGCGTCAGGTCAAAGCACGTGGTGCACTCCTCATTGGCGGGATGCTTGGAGGACCATATAAAGTTGAGGAAACAACTAGAGAGGACATTTGGGCAGAGCTCTGGCCTGTGTGCAGAGCTCTGGGCACGAGATTCTAGCAGAGCGGCTGCCGGTGTGCAGAGCTCTGGGAGAGAGCTGCTGTAGAGTCTCTGGAGGAGACTGTTGGAGACACTGGGCAGAGTTCTGTTGGAGCAGGTCTTGGGACCTGTGGCTAGAAGTGTGACTGAGTTCCTATGGTGAACTGTCCTCTGAACTATATTGTAAGTTATATTCTATTTCGTCAGTTGATTGTATTCCCTGTCTCCCTGCTTATATGTTTACAATCCCCATTTATCTAAACCCAATAGTGTTCTCCTGTTCCCAAATGTATTATTATACAAGGACTTAATAATAAACTGTGTTTGAGTGGAATTGTAATATTCACTGTCCCCCGTTATATTCTTATTACTCTTTGTGAAGGTTGTCACCAATCTTCTTAAGAAAAGTATAATAGAAAAAGACAATAATAACAAGAAAAAAAAACACTATTTTAATAGAATGAAATTTAAATAATAAATACGTAAATATGATTATAATAATCCTCTCTTAAGAAAAATGAAAAATGAAAACAAAAAAATATATATCTGATCCAAAGCTACTTATATACACGTGTTCTTGTTAATACAGAAGCAATGAATCCATGTTAGACTCCGTGGTGGTATTGTTGTTGTTGCCTCGATGTTTTCCACAAATCCATCAGGTTTTCAACATCCACAATGTCACAAATGATGTCAGGGATTCAGGTGAAAGTCGTCCCATGATAAAGTACCGTTGCCTGAGGTTTCTAGTGTGAACTGAGGTACTACCGGTGTAGTGAAGAATTGGTGTTTCTCTGTTTCTCAAATGGTGAGTACGCCTGCCCCCCCACTCAGCCTTGAATCCGATGATCCGTGCGGTAACAGAGGCCTGTGAAAGAAACCACAATAATTACTCACCACTCTAGCAATAATTTACATAGTAGGCATAAGGCCTTTAAAAGAAATGGCGAAACTGTAATAAATAACTTTACCAAAAACCAAGGCAGGACATAGCAGAAGTTAATGTTGTTAAACATGAGTGAAGCTCCAAAAAAATTAAAGAGTGAAGCTCTTGAACATAAAATAATGAAGATACGAGCAGCCGTGAAGTACTTACAGTGAGATCGGGCATGGTCAGTCGCGTGATTTCAACCTGTGGCCGGAGCCGAGCATTACACCTCTCACCGGGTGGAAAAGGGGGGGGTATAGCAGTAGCTAGACACTCACCCCACCTTAACAAGCAAACTACCATTCAACCATCACTCTACATACCTTCACACTTTCATCACTCCTATCTATGGACTTTTCCCTCACACTCTTTATTCTTATACTTTATTTTATTATTTATATTTCAAGTACTGAGAGGGTGAGTAGTGTTAGGTGGTAATGAGAGGTGATGGTGTAGTCACCAGTGACCTCACATTACCTCCGCTCCTGTCAACCTCACTCTCCTGCCTACTCACTCCCTCATTTTTCTCCCTATTCCCGATTATCCCTAATCCGTTACCCCCACATGACAAGGCCATCTGAGGTTATGGTTTGAAGGGTCCTTCTATTGATGGGAGGAGGGGATTAATGGCACTGAGAGTATTAAGCTTTGATATTGGGGGAGTAGTAGTGAGGCGAGGAGCGATTATGTATTTAGTGTCGATTTTATATATATCTCGGTCATTGAGAAAAGTTAGAGGAGCAATTAGGACTCAGGGCCATGGCCGCATGTTTTTATAGGACGTGTTTATGAAATTGGGGTATATATGGGAGAGACTGGGAGAAGCTTTTCCTGAGGCATATAGAGAAATAACGGTGGGGAAATATTAGAATTAAGGTAATATAGAATAAAGGGGCCTGGATTCTCAGGTGAGGTGGGGATACATTTCTGTGTGAGTGATAAATCATTGTGTGATGAGATTCCGCATCCAGCTCTGGTGTGAGCAGACGTGTGGGTCCTCCTTGCAGTAGCTTTGGGAAACTTCATTTTTCAGCCAAGATGGCTGCAACGTACAGGTGACGAGTGAACACTGCTTGTGTTGTTTTGGTACAGGAGCGGTTCTACCGACAAATGAAGATGTGCTCTTAACGGCCATTCTACGGACACATATGGTTGTCTTATGAAGATCTCTATGGCGTATCATTGAACGGAGCAGGAGGATATACAAAGAAGGTGCACATGGGAAGGTTTGGAGGGGATTTTGTACAAGGTGTTAGGTAAGGGTGGAGGTGTAGGGTTTTTCGGATCCAAGGGATGATTCACAATTGGTGGGGGGGTGCAGTGAAGGGTTATCAATTACTGGAAGTTGAATTTAAAGTATTTTGGGTAGGTTAGGTGGTGAGGTGGATTTTGGGGGGGTGGGGAGGGTTTGTGGAAGGAGGGTGGGAGGGGGTGGAAAGGGGTGGGGAACATAGGGGTAACCCGGAAAAAATGGTTAAAATAAGAACAATGGAAAAAAAAACACATAACATTTAAATGGATTTTAGAAAACTTTCGAGAGTGATTGTAAGACAGTTTAGGAAAAAGAGTAACATGAGTATTTATAAGATTTAACAGGAGGAAGCAGGGTCAGGTGGAGTCTGGTGAAGTTTAAAAGAGGTGAATTTTAAAACCCTTGTGGGATTAAAGGCCCTGCAGTGTTACTTTCTTGATTTCTAGGGGGAAGCAGAAAATTTTCTTGGCAATAAATTCAACAATATTTAATCAACTCAAAAAAGACTCATTAGAAGAAAATAATACCGAAAAGAATCCAGTCATCCTTACTGCATATCCCAAAAATAAAAAAATTTTGGTTCTAAACATAGATAACCCTTTTTAAGAAACTTTTTTTAATAGAACTAGAAGGAACATGCAGGCCTTTAAGTCCCAGGTTTTAAATATAATTTTGAAGACGTCAATGGGATTCTCCACTGACCCCTGCTTTAAAAATTTTATTTCAGTTATCTTTTTCCAGGGGTTTTTACTCAAAAACCCACTGGGGCCCAAAATTTATAAAAAAAGGATACTTATACGCATTTTTTATTTTTCGGGTAAGTGCAAAAAAGGGTTTTCGTAAATTTATATAGGATGCCAGGAAGGTGGGTACCAAGGTATTTGGGGGTTTTAGAAGGGTGGGAAAATAGGGGGGTCGGGTGGAAAGGAAAGGGTGCAATGGAGTTGAGGAATAAAAAAATAGGTTTCAAGCTTTACGGTTGAGGTGGTATGGATGAGGCCCTATGGGGAGAAAAGGTGTCGGAGGTGGTTTTGAAAAACTTTAGAAAAGGGGGGAGGTGATAATGGTGCGATTATAGAGGATAAAGAGGGGGGGTTTTGAGGAGGGTTGTCTTAAACACAACTGAGGAATAGGCAGGTAGGGGGAAGTATGGTTTGCAAAAAAATTGGGGAGGAGGCAGAGGTGTCACGGGATGAAAGGGGTTTCGGGAAGTATTGATAAAGTAGCAGCGAGGAGAGGGAGGGCTGAAGGTGACATCACTGAGGGGGAAAGTGTGGAATGCAGTAAAAGTTTAAGGATGGGAAAAAAGCCGGGGTTGATGGTCTTCCGGGGGAATTGTATGTTAGGTTTTGGGCGTGTTGAGAGGGCGGTTAAGGCCTTTAATGATATAAAAGGGGGGGTTATGGAGTTTTGTTCGTACTAGTGGTAGTGTTAGTCCCAAGAAGGATGACCGAGAAGCTTTAAAGGGTTTTAGGGTGATTGTATTAATGAGTACGGATTACAAGTTTTACGCAAAAATACTGCAATGGGTTTAAAAAAGAGTGGGATTTGGAGGGGGGTATAGGGGGGGTGAGGCAATTGTATAAGGAGGAATTTTTTAGGATTCAGGTAAATGGAAAATTGGGGTGGGCTGTGAATAGGGGGAAAGGGTATTAGGCAAGGTTGCCCACTATCACAGATATTATTTGCTATTCTGCAGGCCCCTTTTTTTAGGTTGGTTGAGGGGGGGGAAGGGACACATGAAAAGCGAGACCAAATGTACGATATTATTAGATATGCTGATACAACTCTTTTAATACATACGAAGGAGGTTTGAGGTGGATAAATGAGGTGGTTGGTAGGTTCCTTTACTAAAAGGGATAGGGGGAATAGAAGCAAGTGTTATTGTTAAAGGGGGGAAGGTGGGGAGGGGGCCTTAGAGGTAGGGGTATATGGAAGTGTGTGAATGAATTGAAGTGTGTGGGATATTCTCAGTAATGATTTAAAAGGGGCAGGAGGTGAATTCAGGGGGGGTGTGAACGGTGCTTTTGGGCCCGGATGAGAGGTTGGAGTGCCAAGAATCACTCCTTTACAAGATGATAGTAGTTAATGTTTTTAAAATATAGCAAACTTTGGTTCAGGGCAGGGTTTTCCCCCTTTTTGGGGGAGGATTTGTAGGCTGGGGAAAAAGGGGGTTATGCAATTTGTGTGGGCGGGGAAAGGGATTGGGTCAGTAAGGCAGTGGGAGAAACTCGTGTAAAATGGGGTGGTTTGGGGTTGGTGCCTTTGGGGGGAAAAATTGAGAAGTGTGTTTTTGAAGCAGCAATTTTTATTGATGGGGGAACAGGGGGGAGGAAAATAGGTGGAGTGATGAAAGAGGGCGAAAGTGGTGGGGGGGGGGGAAGGAATTTATAGAATTAGAGTATCCTTCGGTTTTGTTGTGGCTGGGAAGGTATTAAATTGTGTGGTTGGATGTGATCGGAGGAGGAAGGTAGTGGTACAAGGGAAGCTATGTATCCAAAGTATGAGTGGAAAGCATTTGGGGAAAGGTTGAGGGAAGTTAGATGGCACCGGGGGTTAGAAGTGGGCTCAGGTTTTTTCCCTGGTTCGGGTCAGGGTCTTTTATATGTGATGGGGTTAGTGAAGGATGGGGGAAAGTCTTAATTGGGGAGTGGGAGACAGCGTTTCTGAGTATATTTCTGTGAAAGTTTGGGTTTAGTCAGGTATAAAAGGATAGGGTTTTGGGTTGGGTAGGAGGAAAGGGAAAATGTCGGTTTTAAAAGCCCCAAGTTTGGAGCTGGTGATCTCCCGAAGGCGTACTAGGGGGATAACCTATATCATGCTGGATTACATTTATAAGACTTGGATGATGAGGATGTGGAAAGGGGTGTTTTTAAATTTAAAGGGTTTGCGGGGGGTTTGTTAGAACAAAATTGAGGGAAAAGGGGATTTATGGTAGGAAGTGGGTCACGGGTTTTCCTGGTTTTCAGGGAAATGAGGTGGGAGGTTTATTACGGTTGAAGGGAGGGGAGTAGAAGAGTGGGTGGGTAGGAGGGGGGGGGGGAATGGTAGGAAGGTGTTGGCGTGTAAAGGGTTTTAGGTTAGGAGTTTTTTGTTTTCGTAATTAGCCGTGGGTTTTGGGTTTTAAAAAGGGGGGATACGTTTTAGGGTTTCCCCTTTTGTCTTTTTTTTTTTGCTATTTTTTTTTTTTTTTGGGGGGGCAGAGGTGATTTTCCTTTTGGCTGCGTTTTCAGTGGTGAGGTGCAGAGGTTTCATAATTTTTTTTTGTCAGTTTTGCAGATGAAAGTGTTATAGTAAAAGATGTGTTATTTTGCCATTACAGTGAAATGTGAGGTGCCTCCCAAGTTTAATTTGGGTTTTTGTACTGTTGTGTGGACAAATTAATGTTTTTAGGGGGAGCTTTCTGTTATATTTTTTAATATTAAGAGAATATATGGTATGATATTTTGGGATGTTTCATGTCATATGGATATGTCCACCTTTTGTTAGGGGTGTACTTTTTTATGTATTATTTTTTTTTAAGTGTGAGGTGATGCAGGATTTTGCTGGGTTTGTGAGAATTTTTGGGTTTTTAACTTTTTTTCCTGTATCAATAGGATGTATTTAAAGTTATCATTAGTTGTTTTTTGTTTAGTTTTTTTTGTTCGAGTAGGTATTGTGGTGATTTTTGGGAGTGCCTTTTGGTCACTCCATCTGTGATTTTCTGTTTGTCGAGATATGTCTCGTTGGGAAAATTTTGTACTGTGTGGTTTTAATGTGGGCACTATATACTTAAGTATATGTAGGGTTATGTAGGTATAGGATCATGTTTTGGATATTAATGGATTAGGATTGAATTTTATAAGGGTTTTAGTACTATGAGATATGAATACTTTACTTATCACCTAATGTTAATAGTTATAAAAATATAATACAATAATGACATCATATATTTTGATTAGGTTTATTTCATTTCAATGTTTAGCAAGGTTGGGTAAGTGATCTATCATGGTTTTTTCGAATATTTTACTATGTTTTTTCCCTACCTTCGTCTTTATGGACATAATTTTTTTTAACTTTTGAGATAGAAGTGGTTTTGTACGAAACACTTTCACTGTCAGTGGTGTTTGACAGTGGGAGGTTCTTTCCTTTCCATATTTTTGGTAGGGTGGTTGCCAATAAGTGAAGAAGCAGACAGGGTTTTTTTTACTGTGATGCATATGTCATGATTGTATGTTTTGATTCTCTGGTATGCTTAGTTTTCTTTTAATTATTTTATGGGTTTGGTATGTTTAGGTAGTTGTGGCAATGTTATGTATTGTGCTACTTTTTTAGATTTGACTTTTCCTTTTTTTAAGTGATAACCTGTTATGTCATATGTTATGTCGAATGATGCAGAACGTTTTTGTTCTGCAGTCATATGGTTATGTACATAAGGTTTTAAAAAAAATATAAAAAAATCATTGTGTGATGGGGGGGTATGAAGGAGGGGGTGGGGGGGCAGGTGACGGATGACGTGATTAGACTTTCTGATGTAGGTATGTAAGGGGGGAGTGCTTGTGGTGGGGAGGGGTTATTCGGGGAAAAGCATCAGGGTTTTCTCGGGCACTATGAAAAGGTAAAAGGGAAGGGTTTTGTGCTTTGTTTATAAATATTATGTTTTTTTCATTGTTTGTAGTAATCCCCTTGGTTGCACTCACGGGTTAACGTGTAAGCTTGCCTAAAAGGATCACTGGCAGTAAGATGATGGATATATGGGGTTTGGTTATGTGATATCTTATCAGATGTGGCTTGATAAGGGTAGTAGGGTGACAGTATATTTAATTTCTATGTTATGGCATGGGGTTTTCTATTTATTTCGATGCCTATTAACATCTCAAAATTTAATTTTTTTGTGTTAGGGGTTAATGTTATGTATTTGTTTGTTCTATGGGATCTTGGTGATCCCTTTTGTATGGTTACAAATGGTTTGGATGTATAGGCTTACTTGTATATGTTAGTGTATCAAGTTAGAATTGGGAAAAATGTTTTAATTTAGGCTGTGTACTGGGGGGGGTTTATGGTATCAGGGGTTTGGGTACCCGGCTGGAATAACAGTGCTCTTGCACAGGGTTTTACTAAGTGCGACATGCATATACGGAGGCACGATAAAATGTACATATGTTAGGATGTGTTGCTTATATAACCCTATTTTGGGAAACTTAATTGTTAGGGGTCCCAATTTGAAGAGATCTGATCTTTGTTTGAGTAGTGCATTAAATGCAGGTCCATTGATGGGTCATGGTTTTTTCATAATAATAACTCATAAGGGTATGTCGCCATTGTATAATGTGAATTAATCACGTTACTTAGTACGTTGAGGCGATCGTTACTTATTGTGAAAAGTTTATGATAGCTTATTATTTTTCCAAAATTATGGTCAATTGTACAATTGTGGGAACAATGATTAGATATCAAGGTTGTATCAGGTCATAGTTAACCTCAATTTAAATCCCTTATTTGGGGAGGGGATGGAATTTTTGGTAGCTGGAAGGTTCCCGGGATGGTTACCAAACAGGTATTATGTTTGGGGTTTATATCAGGTGTTCCTGTGTGTACGTATATAGCGTGTAAGCGACTGGGATTTGTCAAAATAGAGAAGTGATGTATATACATTTGAAATGTATTAGTTATAACAATTATATTGTAGTAGGATAAACCTATATAATGGGGGGAAATTTTTTATGGTTTTTTGAGATTGGGTTAAATATGTTCACCTTTTGTGTAGGATTTTTACGGATATAAGCTGTCAGGCCTAAAGGGCTCAATTATTATTTTCATATGTCTGATGATGTATTTTGTTTTAATAAAATTAAAAAAAAAATCATGGCTGAGTGCCAATTTGCCCTTTCTTACTAATTATGCAAAGTTTGATTTTTTTTTTAAAAATAAAATCAAACATTTTTTATAGTCTCTAAAGAACCCTCAGGATTTGTGCTTTTCTCTGATTAAAATATAATAATTGCGAATGACATCAATCTTCAATATCTGATCCCTCAATTTAATGGAGGGGTCTTCCCGCTTTAGGCCTGTAAGTATATATATATATATATATATATATATATATATATATATATATATATATAAATTTTTAAAAAATATTTTCTATTTTTTAAAATTCGGTGTTGAGGTTTTTCCTTTCAGGAAAAAAACCTTTTAGAGGTTTAGGATAATTGGGCAATTTAACAAATTGGGCGTTTAAATAATGAAGAAGAAAAAAAATAAATTAAAATATTTTATTTACTAAATAATTAAATATAAAAACCATTTATTAAAAAAAGATATTCCCCCAATAATAAAATGTAATGAAACTGTTTATAACTTCAATCTTATTTAATTTAGAAAATTACCAGTTTCCCTTGTTGGGGGAAATTT